>RJVU01050255.1:376372-394681 GCA_003731715.1 Anabarilius grahami | reverse complement strand
TAAAACCCGAATTCCGGAAATGTTGGGCCGTTTTTTTAAATTTGAATAAAATGAAAACTAAAAGACTTTCAAATCACATGAGCCAATATTTTATTCACAATAGAACAATATAACATAACAAATGTTTAAACTGAGAGTTATTACAATTGTATGCACAAAATGAGCTCATTTCAAATTTGATGCCTGCTACAGGTCTCAAAATAGTTGGGACGGGGGCATGTTTACCATGGTGTAGCATCTCCTCTATTCAAAACAGTATGAAGACGTCTGGGCATCAAGGTTATGAGTTTCTGAAGTTTTGGTTTTGGAATTTGGTCCCATTCTTGCCTGATACAGGTTTCCAGCTGCTGAAGAGTTTGTGGTGGTCTTTCGTTTAATGATGCGCCAAATGTTCTCTATAGGTGAAAGATCTGCACTGCAGGCAGGCCAATTCAGCACCCGGACTCTTCTACGACAAAGCCATGCTGTTGTAATAGCTGCAGTATGTGGTTTTGCATTGTCTTGCTGAAATACACAAGGCCTTCCCTGAAATAGACATCGTCTGGAGGGGAGCATATGTTGCTCTTAAACCTTTACATACCTTTCAGCATTCATAGTGCGTTCCAAAACATGCAAGCTGCCCATACCGTATGCACTTATGCACCCCCATACCATCAGAGATGCTGGCTTTTGAACTGAACGCTGATAACACGCTGGAAGGTCTCTTCCTCTTTAGCCCAGAGGACACGGCGTCCGTAATTTCCAACAAGAATGTCAACTTTGGACTCGTCTGACCAAAGAACACTTTTCCACTTTGAAACAGTCCATTTTAAATGAGCCTTGGCCCACCGGACATGACGGCGCTTCTGGACCATGTTCACATATGGCTTCCTTTTTGCATGATAGAGATTTAGTTGGCATCTGCAGATGGCACGGCAGATTGTGCAACAGTGGTTTCTGGAAGTATTCCTGGGCCCATTTAGTAATGTCATTGACACAATCATGCCGATGAGTGATGCATAATAAAGGTCTTCGTCCTTGTCCCTTACGCAGATTTCTCCAGTTTCTCTGAATCTTTTGATGATGTTATTCACTGTAGATGATGAGATTTACAAAGCCTTTGCAATTTGACGTTGAACATTGTTTTTAAAGTATTCCACAATCTTTTTACGCACTCTTTCACAGCTCTGCCCATCTTTACTTCTGAGAGACTCTGCGTTTCTAAGACATCCCTTTTATAGCTAATCATGTTACAGACCTGATATCAATTAACTTAATTAGTTGCTAGATGTTCTCCCAGCTGAATCTTTTCAACATTTCTTGCTATTTTGAGACCTGTAGCAGGCATCAAATTTGAAATGAGCTCATTTAATGGATAAAAGTGTAAAATTTCTCTGTTTAAACATTTGTTGTTATCTATGTTCTATTGGGAATAAAATATTGGCTCATGTGATTTGAAAGTCTTTTAGTTTTCATTTTATTCAAATTTAAAAAACGTCCCAACATTTCCAGAATTCGGTTTGTATATTTTAAAATATATTTAAAAATATAATATATTTATTTACACTTTATTTGGATAAACATTAAATGACATTACAAATACATGTCAACTAACTCTCATTAAAGTATTAGTCGACAGTTAAGTTACTTATAGTCAGGAGAATGTCTGTTGGGAGCATCAAAATAAAATGTTTTTTAGTGCAGATATTAAGCAGACAGTCTACTAATACTCTAATGACTGCTAGTTGACACGTTGCAAATACTTTAGTAGAATGACTATCAAAATAAAGTGTTACTTTTTGCTGTACGGATTTACAACATGAGGCTGAGTAAATAATGAATTTAAATTTTTGAGTGAAGTATTTCTTTAAACCAAAGCCAGATGGATGTTTCTAGGCTGTATAGTGGCTTCCAGGAACCCAGTGTGTCTTCAAGGAAAGGAGGAACTTGTCTGCTCTCTCACTTTCCCTGAAGGGAAATTTGTTTCTCCCAGTCAGACTGCATTTGACGCAGCCATGTCATTACCAAGACAGACGAGTCTCTTCTCAAACGCGGTCCACAGAATTGGTGCAGTCAGTGGTTTGGGATGAAGTAGATGCACTTTAATGAAGCCTCCCGCCAAGAAAACCAGAGAAAAAGACAAAAACAAACCAACAGTTTGAGTTTAACTCAGGAGGACATCTGGACATGGTGTTTGATGTGATTAACTAGATGAGTTTTAACATCAACGGGAAATTTCATCTAAGCGCTCAGGCTATATAAACACATTTACACACCTGCCCTGTGGAAAGCAACATGTTGATAAAAGGAGCACATCCAAAATCCCTTCTTAGGAAAATCAGGGCAGGTACAATAAATGGCTTTTGTCTTACAAACATGCATCTGCTAACAAATGGGAAGTAAATTGCTCTTGAGGGACGCAGTAAATCTGGCTCTTAGTTTCATGTCCTTGCTGTTTTTGGCACCTCGTTCCTGTCAGGCCGGAGGGACACAGTTTGTCTGTCCCGCATTAATATTGATGTGATGTCCGGGCAGGGCCAAGTCTCTGTGTATTCAAATAAACATTGTGCTTCAGATAAACTGAAGGGCGTTCGCTGACCTCGGCTTGCTGAATTGACACGCCACCTTCTGAGGTTCTGCCTGTGAGATTGGCACCTGAGGTCAATGGCAGATATTAAACAGTCTGGCCGACATGTAAAGCACAGTTTGTTTTGTTCTTATGTGCCATTATTTTCCCCAGATTCTCCATTGTTGCAGCTCCTCTGTTCCCAGTCTGTCAGTAACACTCTGTTTAGTTCCTGTCTCTATGAAGCCCCTCCTTTCGAAGAGCGCACTGTGCTCTGATTAGTCGGCTGGACCAGTGTGTTGTGATTTGTCAAGCGCTTCGAGTGTGTTTGAGTCGCAGCACAGATCAGCAGCAGGAGTCAGATTTGTGAGGAGCTGACTGACAAGACGATGGTGGAAGATTCACTCTCTAAATGTGTCCTGCCCCTTACCATATCCACCAGTTTCAACACACTACTAACTCAAGCAGGCCCCACCCCTTTATTCTGCATATGAATTATTTAAATATGGAATACTTGACGTGTTTGTTCCCAGAAGAAATCTCAAGACTACAATGAAGGCGTTTCAGGGAGTTCAGAAACACTGACGCTGATATAGAGAAGAACTATGGAATAAGGAGGTAGAAATAAACTCAAACTCAATTGAATGAAATGCAAAAAACGATCAGCAGGCCTTTTTTGGGAAAAGACACGCAAACATTTCTAAAACGTTCCAGATGAGCAGTTGAGCAATTCAGCATTTCCAGGTTTCTCCATGCACTCAAAAGCCATATTAAAATACTATTTACACATGCAAATTCAATATCCGTCAACGTCTCCAAGAGGATTTTACAATACTATCATCTGCTGATGTTTTAAATGAGCCATGGGTGGGGACAGTCAAATTATTCATGCAACATTTACACTAATGAGAAAGAGACTTTCCTCTGAGCGCTCCTGGAGCATTCTGGGGGAGTATTTTCATAAGCTCGGCGGTAGATCCATATAAACCTGAGCTGGATATTAAATTATAAGGATATTAAAACTCTCCCTGGGGTGAAGCACGAGGCGTCGTCCGGAAGGAGGGCTTGGAGATTTTAATAAGAGTAAAATATTATCTTGGACATTTGTAATAAAGGGATAGTGCTATATTTTCTCTCTGCCCCATATTCATTCATTCTTAGAATTATTAATTGGCGCTCGAGGAACTGACACAGTTTTTCTCATTAGTTGTAGCGGCTGCCATCATGAAGTCAGATATGTGCCGCTTGCCAAGAAAGATTAGCGATCGGTGTTGCATATGAACCCTGAACACCGGTATCATAACCACAGGTTCACTGTATATAGACTTGATATTTTGGGACAGGTGTGCATTAAATAATGTCACAATGCAAAAAATCTCAAAGAAAATGTTTTTTAACAAATCTTGATGTGTAGGCTCACTAAGAATTTGTTGACATGCAAATTTTACTAAAATGATAATTTAATGAAATGGCCACCTGTCAGCAGAATTACTGTATGTAACCTGCAGAAAGAGTCACTGAACCAGTGAACGAATCTAAACAAATATTTTTGCTTGGGAAACACTTACAGTGTCTCTCTCAAAAACACGTTCTATTTTATTCCAAGTAGATTTGTTGACATGCAAATTTTAGTAAAATGATAATAAGACTTGATTCTGTCATGAACGACTCTGTCGATCGAGTAAGTGATTCAACGACTCACTCATAACACACAGATGACTCACTTGTCGCCACCTACCAGCAGAACTACTGTAGGTGTCCTAAAGAGTCACTGAACCAGTGAACGAATCAAAACAAATCTTTTGGCTCTTTCTCTGGAAAACACTTTTTCTTTTTACTCCAAGTAGATTTGTAGACTTACAGATTTTAATAAAATAATAATAAGACTTGATTCTGTCATCAACGACTCACTCACTCATAACACACAGATGACGCACTTGTCACCACCTGCCAGCATAAAGACTGTATGAACCAGTGAACGAATCTAAAAAAAATCTTTTTGCTTAGGAAACACTTACAATTTGTGGACATGCATTCTTTAATAAAAGAATAATAAGAGTTTATTCAGTCATGAATGACTCTGTTGACTGATTGAATAAATCAATGACTCACTCATAACACACAGATGACTAACTTGTCACTGAACCAGTGAATGAATCAAAACTTCAAAAACAGAATCTTTTTGCTGGAGAAACCCTCTTTCTCTGGAAAATACTCGTTCTTTTGTACTCAAAGTAGATTTGTAGACATACAAATTTTACTAAAAGAATAATAAGACTTGATTCGGTCATAAACGACTCTCATAACAAACAGATGACTCACTTGTTACCAACTACTGTATAAAACCCGCAGAAAGAGATACTGAACGAATCGAAACAAATCTTTTTGCTGATTGGATTTGAGTCGAAACTTTTGAGATCACTGCGATGAATCTATAAAATATAATCTCCTGTCTTCTAGATGTAGGGTTGAAATAAAACCTGGACATGTTCTTGACATGTTTTGTGAGATTCGTTCGTGTTTCTGATTGAAACGATATGCTCTAACATGCACTCTAAAAAATGCTGGGTTAAAAACAACCCAAGTTGGGTTGAAAATGGACAAACCCAGCAATTGGGTTGTTTTGACCCAGCAGTTGGGTTAAATGTTTGCCCAACCTGCTGGGTAGTTTTATTTAACCCAACAATTGTTTACAAATTACTATATGTCTGGCTTAAAATGAACCCAAAATAGGTTGGAAATTAAAAATCAGACTCATAATTACTAGAGGCAACAATAATAATCAAAAAGATGAGCATTTATTAATAAGCAATTTAATAAATGTTTATTGTTTAAATATTATTCAAAAAAAGTATTAATAAATGTTTGTTTATTAAACATATTAATAAATGTTAATTTCCAACATATTTTGGGTTCATTTTAAGCAAGAAATACAGTAATTTTTAAACAATATTTGGGTTAAATAAAACTACCCAGCAGGTTGGGCAAACATTTAACCCAGCCGCTGGGTTAAAACAACCCAATCGCTGGGTTTGTCCATTTTCAACCCAACTTGGGTTGTTTTTAACCTAGCATTTTTTAGAGTGTGGACTTTGGCACAACTACTTATTCCGATTTTCGAACAATAATGTAGAAAAGAAATATCTTTATTCCACACAGCTCTATACACATCTCCCCATGAGACGGCTGTTGCTTTATCTATTGATTATAAGATTCACTCTGATCGATTCACACTTTGCTGTTACTAATGTAGGTAATTTAGTCCCATGGCTGTTGTAATCCGAAGCCTATCATTCACGGCTTTAAACGGAGGCTCTCCTGCTCGCCTGCGACTGATAACACAGTGCAAATGATGGAGGCTGCAGATTATCGGCAGTGTCAAATGAACGGCGTGTCGAGAGGATAACCTGCCACAGTACAACACTACAGTCTTTATCAGATGTGTGTGAGGGGATATAAATGGTGTAGACTTCCTCTCGATGGCAGAGTCAAGAAGTGTGTGCGGGGAATTAGGCCTGAAATGAGCCTCATTTGCAATAAATCCTCATCATCTCTATCCAGATCAGCCTCAGACAAAAGAACCTGCCGGCTTGCTGCCGGCAAAACTTGCACTCCGGTGACCCAGCGGAAAAGGGATTGTTCGTTTTCTGCACATTTTCCCCAATTAAACATGTTCTCCTGGAGCGCAGGGGTCAACAGGGACCAACAATCGCTGTAGGGGAGATCCGGAGCGTTTACGTGATCCATTGCCTTTATCCTGACAGGAAAATAAAATGATGTAATATACGTAATATATTTTTGCTATCAAATTCTATTCAAATTGGCTCTGTGAGAAGCAGTATCCATTTTGGACGAGGCATCCTCGGGAAAATATAATCAGGCGCTCTTCGATTGACGAGTGGGTTTATACAATCGCTGTAATTTCATGGAGGTGTGCTCTCATAATCAAATGTTGTGTGCGCTAATGATTTTTTTTCTTTCTGGAAAGCTTCAGTAAAGTGATAAGACAGAAATAACCCTGCATCAGCAAAGCGGGAATCGGAAAACCAATAACTCAATAATTTGCCATCCTATTTCCCATTATGTTTTTAACTTCATGGCTTTTTAAGTGTGTTTTACCAAAATAAATCAAAGCGTATATCTTTGCTTGTCTGTGAAATTGAATCCCGTTCTAATATCTGAGTGTTCGCCGTCGCATTTAGTGCATCCAACTGCAAATAGAATACTTTGTTTATTCCTCTGTGTGTGTGGAAATATTTAGAGCATTAATGATCAAATGCTTCATTATAAATGCAAGCTGGTTACAGCCGAATGAACAGCGGGGAAGAAAATAGCACAGGGTAAAAGCTGTTATTTTGTAAAGACTGATGAAATATTGAATCCTTTCTCTCAAAGATTACCTTTCCCATGACTCGGTCCCTGTAAAATGAGATGAGGGGCATTTGTTGTGCTCCAGTCTTCCCCAGAGAACCTTGAATCGATGTAGAATCACCGGTCTGGGCCTCTGCTCTCACCTGTTAACATGTAATCACAAACCTTCACCATGCTACCGTCTTACCGAGAAGTTCTTGGAATTCATAACTGCACTGAAATGATTGTGGTCTGATTGAAATGGACACGTTGACATGTTTTTTTCTTCTCGGCAAAGCTTTTTCTGCAACAAAATGGGAGCAAAAGATGCACATTAAGTGTATTTGAGAGTATATCTTATAGTTTATCATTCTCGCATTGCAACGGAGAATGATGGTGAAGTAGTTTAGTCGCACAAGCCTTTTCACAAGATGTAATATAAGTCTCTGGTGTCTCCAGAATGTGTCTGTGAAGTTTCAGCTCAAAATACCCCACAGATCATTTATTATAGCTTGTCAAATTTGAGCAAAAACACGCCGTTTTTGTGTGTGTCCCTTTACATGCAAATGAGCTGCTGCTCCCCGCCCCCTTTCCAGAAGAGGGCGGAGCTTTAACAGTTCGCGCTTCGGTCGCTCAACAACAAGAAAGCTGGAGAATCTCACGCAGCCAAAATGAGGATTGTCAGTAACGGTGTTCAGCCTTACATTGTTCAAACCGGAGTCGACACTGATGGAGAGACTCAGGAAGAAGTTACAACTTTTAGACGTTTCTGAAAGGTTAGTGGATAAATTTACGTAGTTGCTGTGGAGTTGATTCAACTCATCGACTAGGATGTGTCGTCATGTTATTCTTTTGTGCAAATCCAGCATTCGTTTGTGAAGCAGTCCGGCGTAAAATGACGGCATGTCAACAACACTCTACTACAACAACTCTTCCTCTTCTCTAAAGCAGCCCAACATGGCCTCGCCCCCCTTTGTTGTGTGTTCTCGGGGGTGGGGTTAATGTAAATTGTAGGGTTAGTGATGTCACTAACCCGGGAAGAAGCTCTTTGTAGTCCCTAGCGGCCGTTTGTTGTAGTCCTTAAAAAACAATTTCTGTAAAAGTAAATATCTCCCTTTGCATTGAACTTTGAGCGTCGTAACTTTGCAGATTTACGCACAGACAGCAACATTACACACTAACTAAAGTTAAAAAAGTCAAATCATGGATCATTCACTTGGATTGAGCTCAATCGGATCGATTTAGGTGTTTACATGAAGGTTTTTCAGTCCGATAGAACCATCAATCCTGCTATTTGAGTGCATGTAAACATAGCTGTTGTAAACTGTCTTCCTCTACGGTCAGTTTTCTCTTTCAGGTCAACTACTATCAGTTTAAAGAGGAACTTGACTACTTATAAGGAAACTTGAAGCAATACAGTGTGGTGTCTCAGATGTTTCTCCTAAAATTTCTACAGAAAAATGAGTCGGTTGACATACAGGAAGAGTCTAGAGCTATAAAGTGAAGATAGATGGCACATCTTTCTGGACAACAAGAAAGGCAGTTTACGTCATGCTCCTGCAGTGAGTAAACAAGTGATGGTCACTTTACTGATGGAGCCGTTATGAATATTTGACAAGGCTTTGAGCCGCCCATGAAAGCGCGCTGGAGGTTTAGTGAGCGTGGCATTTGTCTCCCAAATACAAAGCAGCTCTCTGCCTTAAAAGTAATTCAGGTGAGTGCTGGAGATCCAATCCGAAGGCAGACGATCCTCCAGCACAAGGGAATGAAATGTCAGGCCCGCTTGAAGGCACTGGCACATCGACTGTAGAAAGCCCAGACACATTTCTCCGTTTGTGGCAGTGAGGAGGATTGAGGTGATGGAGTAATTATGAGAGACGTGTCAACACCTCTAGAGTGATTTCTGCACATACGACACCTTGAAATGATTCACTCTGCTGATTTTACCTTGGAATGCTATTAAACACCAATAGTATTTAGTTTTTTCTTATGTGTTAACTTAACAAAGTTATTGTATAATTTATTCTGTGTTAACATTATTTCTTATCTTCCAAGTTAATATACAGAAACAGCAAAGAGCCTCTTTTGAAGGTTGATTTGAAAGTCACTTTTATAGCCTCCTTGTGTGTTTACTCCCACTAGTGCAAATTATTCTAACTCAAACTTGCCACCTTGTAGATTTTAACCCTTATGGACATTTTTGTCTTTTTCTGTTTTGTTTTTTGATAATTTTGCCTGTGTTAAAGGTGCAATATGTAAGAATGTTGCAGTAAAATATCCAAAAACCACTAGGCCAGTGTTATATATTTTGTTCACTTGAGTACTTACAATATCGCAAATGTTTGCAACTATTTGTAAATCGTGAGAAAATTGCAATTTTAACCAAGGCTGCGGGACGTGTGAGGAGTCGCCTGTCGATTGTGTCATACCCGCGTTACTCTCGGTTTCCGGTTTTATTTTGTAGAAACCATGGAAAAACCACAGACGCTTTAATATTTACATGTTTTAATAGACAAGGGAACAACTGTTTGATATATTTATAGACAGAAAACGAATTATTGTTATATAGCTCAACACGTCTAGTCTTATCGTTTAAATCTATTTGCGAGTACCATGCTTTACCACGCCTCAGAGAAAAACACTATTTTGTGAAGTAGCTAACATAGCATAATCAGATGCAGCTTTTTAGTAACAATAATTCAGAATTTTTTCCATCATACAATACATTTTAAAATTAATTGCATGCCATTTATCAACACAAGCCATCCAGAATTTAATATGATATTGTAAAATCGATCTATCTTACTGCAGTGTGTAACAGTGTCTCACAGCAGCCGCCGAGGGAACGCACAGAGTAACGCTATAACATCATTTTCAACACTCTCAAATGTATAATATGATAAACAGAGCTGCGTTACCTCATACTCATGACCGGAAAAGGTGAAGCAGCGCTGGCGACTGTGTCATAATAAAAGTCCCGCTGCTCGAGAGGCGTGCACTCGCTCCTGCTCTGCTTCACACTACAGTAACGTTAATAATCACATCCATGAACATTTCTTTCAGAGTCCTATCCCGATTCTTTTGCACCGTTGATTGAGGTGAAGACCACATGTCCCAAGATTCCGCGCTCAAACTTAGCGTCATCAAGCTGCGCCTTTGTTTTGAATAGGCCTCAAGTGACCTCTAGCGGACAGAAGTCTTACATACTGCACCTTTAATGCCAACAGCATACATTTTGTGTGTATTTTTATTAGAATTTTAATATTTCACCCTTATTTCCTTTAATAATCTATTTTAGACTAGTGACACAAAATAGTTACACTCAGGACCTTAAGGACAAAAATGTGCCCATTAAAATCCATTAAATGAATCCCAGGGCCATTTAACTATAAAATCATGCAATCTTTGGCTTTCATTCTGTTGGCAAGGCTTCAAAATTAAAATATTTACAATTTTTTTTACCAGATGGTTCCATTTTCTCAGGTTTGGCCTATATAAAGCAAATAGTAATTTTTTCCTGTTTTCTGCTTTTGCTTTATTATAGAGCCATCTGGATAAATTATGCAACTATAATTGTGTGGTTGTGTATGGCTGTCAGGGTGTGGTTTGTATGTGTGCCTGTAATGTTTGAGAGAGAGAAATTATACTGTACTGCGAATCACAAAGAAATCAATTTTTTTGAGTTATTAACCTCAAATTTGGAACACTTGTTTTCAATTTTTGCATTCAACATGTTTTATAAAATATACATTTTATATAAAAAAAATTGCTCATAAATCAATGTCATAAACTAAAACCTCTATAACTTTTTTTTTTGTTTCACTTTTTTAAAACTTTTTTACTTCAACCAAGGGTCTTCTTTAAAATGAGACCAAACTTAAGTCTGTGCTCCCAAGCTTCCTCAGAGTAACGTTTTTTAATTGATGCACCAGGGTTAATTAAAGATTGAAAGAGTTGCAGAAGTTTAGTGATGGTGACACTGAGGTCGTATGATCATAGTTCATTTATAGCCCGACTTAATTTTTTTACTTCTGGAGATTGTATTTAGGCTTCAAAATTCATAAAGGCTTTGTTCATTTGTGAAGATTATCTTGATGAACAAAACGTGTAAGAATCGGAAACTTTTGTTAGTCACACAGCTTATTTTCTGCAATAATCCAAACGCCAATAGAAAAATTCAAACTGAAATAAAAGGAAAAAAAAAAAACTTGCATGACAACATTTCTTATTTATACGGAAGAGGATTAGGGCCAAGAAATAATAAAAAAATAAAACCATCTCGAGATTAAACTCGTTAAATTTCGAGAAAAAAGTCGAGATAAAATGTTGAGAATAAAGTCATTAAATTATGAGAATAAAGTCATTAAATTACGAGAATAAAGTCATTAAATTACGAGAACAAACTCGTTAAATTTCGAGAAAAAAGTCGAGATAAAATGTTGAGAATAAACTCATTAAATTATGAGAATAAAGTCATTAAATTACGAGAATAAAGTCATGAAATTACGAGAACAAACTCGTTAAATTTCGAGAAAAAAGTCGAGATAAAATGTTGAGAATAAAGTCATTAAATTATGAGAATAAAGTCATTAAATTACGAGAATAAAGTAATTAAATTACGAGAATAAAGTAATTAAATTACGAGAATAAAGTCATTAAATTACGAGAATAAAATCATTAAATAACGAGAATAAAATCATTAAATAACGAGAATAAAGTCATTAAATTGCGAGAATAAAGTCATTAAATTACGAGAATAAAGTCATTAAAAGTACGAGAATAAAGTCATTAAATTACGAGAAAAATGTAGTTAAATTTCGAGAAAAATGTCGTTAAATTTCGAGAAAAATGTCGTTAAATTTCGAGAAAAAAGTCGAGATAAAATGTTGAGAATAAACTCATTAAATTAACAAATTTATTCTCGTAATTTAACGACTTTTTTCTCGTAATTTAATGAGTTTATTCTCGTAATTTAATGAGTTTATTCTCGTAATTTAACAACTTTTTTCTCGTAATTTAACGACTTTTTTCTCGTAATTTAATGAGTTTATTCTCGTAATTTAATGACTTTATTCTCGTAATTTAATGACTTTATTCTCGTAATTTAATGACTTTATTCTCGTAATTTAATGACTTTATTCTCGTAATTTAATGACTTTATTCTCAACATTTTATCTCGACTTTTTTCTCGAAATTTAACAAGTTTAATCTCGAGATGGTTTTATTTTTTTTTATTATTGCTTGACCCTAATCCTCTTCCGTACATTTACATTTAGTTTAGCCTGATGTAGAAAAATAACTCAAACTTAAATAAAAATGAATATAAACATATATTTTTTTTAAAAACCAGAAATATAAAATTCAATACAAATTCAAATGAATAGTATCTCAATGATAATAAATACAGCTACTCGTCAACCTCCAGCGAATAAATCTCTGCATTTGTAAACGGAGCATAAAACGAGACACCGCGGGCTTGATAGTATGTGTGTGTTCTTTCTGTAACCTCTTGATCTTTACTGTTAATTAAATGCATTTGTCGTGCGATCACACGCTCTTCTGTAACTCTGAAACACAGGTGACCTTTTCCTCCTGCTAACCTGCTGGAAGGTCTTTCAGAGACGCGGCTCGTCTTTATAGTCCACTAGGTCTATATGTTCTTCACGCATGGAATCACAATATTCAGAACCTTGATTCATTCCCAACATTTCTAGTCCCATTGCTATATAAGCAGGTGTTTAATATGCAATGCGTTGCAGATTTTGCTCCCTGCATATTGTTTCCTTCATGTCATGTCGGCAGGACTGTATTTATGAGAGAAGTGCACTTCGTGATTATCATGCTTGTGTGACCAAACTACACTTCCCATTATTGTCTGCGGCAGAACGAGAATGATGAAACATAAAACATCAATGACACACCTGCCTTGCTCTTCATTTTGTGCTAAAACTAAGTGCTAAAAAGTTTTTGGAGAATATAAATAAAAATGAAATTGGCCGTGCAGTGAGTCATTTGTTCTTGAATGCATCTCACATCCTAATCGCTACTTCTGAACTTGTAAGTATGAACTTCGTAGGAGGACTTGAAAGCAGCATATATGTCAGTCTTCTAAACCGTTAACCTTAAGATTTCATGAATATCAAAACACATCAAAATTTGTATTTTTTGAAGTCAAGATGCTGATGAAAGTGGTGAAAATCATCAAAAAATATCTATGTTCAGAACTTCCATACTGCTTGTACTAGTTCTGTATAAAGTGCACAGTATGCTATGGAAGCTTGTTTCTGCCACTAAATAAAGAAATAAAAAAGGTAATTGCGACTTTTTATCTAACAATTCTGCCTTTTTTTCTCAGAATTGTGAGATTTAAACTTTAAACTTTAAAACTAAAGAATTGCGAGATATAGTCAGAATTGCAAGTTATAAAGTCGGAATTCTGCCTTTTTTCTCGTAATTGCGAGTTTTGATCATGCAATTCAGACATATCTCGCAATTCTGACTTTATAATTTGCAATTCTTACATTAAATCTTGCAATTCTGACTTTATATCTCGCAATTCTGACTTAATATCTCGCAATTCTGACTTTATATCTCTCAATTCTGACTTTATATCTCGCAATTCTGACTTAATATCTCGCAATTCTGACTTTATAATTTGCAATTCTTACATTAAATCTTGCAATTCTGACTTTATATCTCTCAATTCTGACTTTATATCTCGCAATTCTGGCTTTATATCTCGCAATTCTGACTTTATATCTCGCAATTCTGACTTTATAACTCACAATTCTGACCTTACATCTCATAATTCTGACTTTATAACTCACAATTCTGACTTTATATCTCGCAATTCTGACTTTATATCTCATAATTCTGACTTTATATCTCGCAATTCTGGCTTTATATCTCTCAATTCTGACTTTATATCTCGCAATTCTGGCTTTATATCTTGCAATTCTGACTTTATATCTCGCAATTCTGACTTTACAACTCACAATTGTGGGAAAAAAGTCAGAATTGGAGATTAAAAGTCGCAATTACCTTTTTTATTTTTTATTTATTTCATGGTGCAAACAAGCTTCCATAGTACGCAAATTCTCAGTATGCATGGAATACAATACTACATTTGCCCAGTGATATGTTAGTATCATTGATACACTATTACAGTTTAATATTTTGAATTAGATTACAAGTTTAGATTTTCTGTTTTGCCAAAGCGAATAGTATACAAGTAGGCCTGTAATGGAGAGAGCTATCATGATCGTGATGGTCATTTTTTTAAAAACAGCAAGCATACTGTGTATGGCTGTGTACGGCACAATAGTCAGTTAATAAACTAATATTCTATTCTGCTGTTTTTGTGCGGCCGCTGATCTGAGAACAGCTATGAAGGGTGATTTGCCTGTGGGAATCACAGACAGAAATAATTTCCCCCATTATGACACAGTCAGAGAATCATCACACACAGAGCAACTATCCTGAGTTTCTGAATGTCAATTACAGCCCATCAAACACTGTCTCAGTGCTTTTCCCAGCCCTCAGACTCAGTTTCCAGTCATTCTCCAAACGGGTCGGATCATGTTAGTAAATCACAGGGTAGTGCTGAAGGATCAGGAGAGAGCGCGGGGGGCCCGTCTCATTTCACTAGAACGCAGCGACGCCTCTGAGGTAATCAGGAGAGACAGAAAACAAAGTTTACCAGGGTCTATTAGTAATTAAGGTTAATTGGCACATGTATCTTAGCCTGTCGCGCTCACTGCATGTTTCTGTGCTGATCCTGTTTCAGATCCAATGAGCCTGGAGTTACAGACAAGCAGTATTCACAGTTTATGCTCAGTTTCTCTAAATGCTTTTATTTTGCTCTGAATACACATTTAATGCTGCTACATGACAGCATATCCCGGACTGTCTTTGAGAATAACATGGCAACGTTTCTAATAAATAACAAAGGACAAGTTTTTATACTGAAATACTGCTAAAATGTTTCAGATCGTGAAAACACAATTCAGTTTATCAGCTCAAAACAGGCTGGTCTAGAGCAGTGTTGAAGATGTGGGATTGAAGCTTCTTCCCTGATATCATTAACTAAACAGTCTATTGAATATTTCATGCAGCAGTGTCTCTCACAGGCATTCACACATGTTGTGCTTGTCAATCAAATGTTTGACAGCTCTTTTGACCTATGGCGTCACTGCTGTGCCCTTTGAGGGCAGCGGCTCGGACATCCGGCCGACAGGTGAGAGGAGAGAGGACGTGCGGCCGCTGCTGTTCTGAGAGTGTTTGTTCGTGTGCGGGATGTAAATTCATTCAATTCAGTTCAGAGAGAAGTTTAAGGGTGACATCCAGCTAACAAACTTAAAGGATTAGTTCACTTCAGAATTCAAATCCTCTCCCCCATGTCATCCAAGATGTTTATGTCTTTCTTTCTTCAGTTGAAGAGAAATGAAGGTTTTTGAGGAAAACATTACAGGATTTTTCTCCATATAATGGACTTCACTGGGGTTCAACGGGTTGAAGGTCCAAAAGTCAGTTTCAGTGCAGCTTCAAAGAGCTCTACATGATCCCAGACGAGGAATAAGAGTTCAAATTAAAAATTATATACTTTTTAACCACAAATGCTCGTCTTACGCTGCTCTGTGATGCGCCACGCATTACGTAATCATGTTGGAAAGGTCACACGTGACGCAGGCAGAATTACCGCGGTAAAGTGAAAAAATCCATCTCAATTTCTCCTCCAACTTCAAAATCGTCCGACATCGTTGTTTTATCTTTTTTTGTAAAGGCCGTTTGATTTTGTCTTTGCACGTTCGCTTTGTAAACACTGGATCGGTACTTCCGCCTTCGTCATGCGTGACCTTTCCAACATGAAGAACCTTTTATTTCAACATTATATTTACTATTATTGCCATAACCTTTAATACATTATCATTAACCTATATTAAAGGATTAGTTCACTTTCAAATAAAATTTTCCTCATAATTTACTCACCCCCATGTCATCCAAGATGTTCATGTCTTTCTTTCGTCAGTCGAAAAGAAATTAAGGTTTTTAATGAAAACATTCCAGGATTATTCTCCTTATAGTGGACTTCAATGGCCTCCAGACGGTTGAAGGTCAAAATTACAGTTTCTGTGCAGCTTCAAAGAGCTTTAAACGATACCAGACGAGGAATAAGAATCTTATCTAGCGAAACGATCGGTCATTTTAAAGAAAATATATAAATGTATATGCTTTATATAAACAAAAGATCACCTTGCACGTGCTTCCGCTTGTCCTACACCTTCCCTATTCAACTTACGGAACGAACGCGGCGCCAACCATCCAATCAGTTCCCCGCAGACAAAATCAAGCCCCGCCCTACATTTGTTCTTGTTCGAGAAGCAGTTTCACAGGAACATACAGCACTATAGGGAATAAAACACTGTTGCAACTTCATGCCAATTTTAAATAGCCATCAGACAGTTGTTTAATGTATAACTAATAGCCAGCATGGCAGAGGTGACGTCAGCCAAAAAGAAAGTTGTTTCTGAGACATCTGTTTGTTTGTTTTTTGTTTGATTATTTGATAAAAGACAAACATTATAGTTTCTTCTTAATCTGCACTAATAAATCGTTCACAGTAAGAACATGTTAGCAACTTTAACTTTAAGAGCTTTAGTTTAATATAACATTAACCAAACGTTTTGGAATGTACCCTGTTAAGTGGTCCATGTGTGTGTGTGTGTGTGTTTTCTTCAGTGTTAAACTAGCCAACCTCAGCATCTCAACCGCTTAAATGGATTTGTGTCTCTTGTTTGTGTTGAGTGGGAGCTGTGATTCACTCTCTTTATCAGAAACACAAAACAACAGCCACACCGCCAACCTCATCCTGAATGACAGACTTCTCCTGACACAAGGCCTGCTCTCTCTGTCTCTCTGACAGCATCTCTTTCTCTCACACAGCTCAACAGCCTCCGTGAGACCTGCTTTTCACGCACCATCAAACCCGTCAGCGCTGCGGCACAGATACTCCTCCATACACACTGCCCAAGAGTCTTTCAGCAAGAAATCACCTCCGCACACACACACACACACTTACAGCACAGGTCTGCTGATGTTTCTCTCCTTCAAGTCAACATGAAGAAGTCCTATTTAATTTCCGAAAAAAGGTCCTATTCTGCTTTCTTCCATCTTCAACTCTTTTTGATCATAATAAAGCTCTGCAAAGTTCCAGTTCTTCTCTATATCAGTGTGGGTTTCTGAACTCCCTGAAACGCCTCCACTGAGTTTTCTTCACAATATTCCTCATTTAAATAATTCATATGCAGAATAAAGGGGCGTGGCCTGCTTGAGTTGTGTTGAAACTGGCGGTTATGGTAAGGGGCGGGACACATTTTAATAGGCGCTTTTACATTTATCTTTGAAAGCGAATCTTCCGCCATCGTCTTGTCAGTCAGCTCCTCACTCTCGTGATGAATGAAATCTGACTCCTGCTGCTGATCTGTGAATCACAACTCCAGCTGACCAATCAGAGCACATTGTGCTTTTCAGAAGGCGGGGCTTCATAGAGACAGGAACTAAACAGAGCGTTACTGACAGACTGGGAAGAGAGGAGCTGAAAAATTCAGAATATGAGGAAAATAATCAACATTCAAGCATGAAAATACTATTTCAGTCTTTCTGCTTTTTTTTTTTTTCAGTATAAGATGCAAAATAGTCTGTAATTGAAGATGAGAACATCCCGAATAACAGCAGCGCTGAATATCCTGTCAAATTCATGTGGAAGCATCAGTGTTTCTAAAGGTCAAAGGTGAAATTTTGACTAGAATGTGATCAGACTGAAATCACAAATAATTTCCATTTAAGTGACATAAATGTCATTGCATACGTGTGTGTGTGTGTGTGTGTGTGTTTCTTTGTGCTGTGAAGAGAAGCTCGGTCAGCACAGATGGCCAGAGAGGGCATCAGCCCTGAGGTCAACATCACAGCTGACACACACACATACACACACACACACCAAGTTCTCTGGAGTCCAGCTCCACTTTTGTGGACTCTTGTGCCTGAAGAAAAAATCTTTGGCAGTTTTCAGTACCTGGACGGCGTCTCTCTTCGTTCTGTCTGTCTCTCAGTCTGTGCTCTGCGACTCTGTGTCTGTTTTTCTCCCCTAAGGCTCTGTAAGCATTCACGTATCACTGGGTTTGGCAAACCGCTAAAAACACACACACACACACACTTTCCCTTCAAATTCTTACACACATCTCAACTTCATGGATTTTGTCTCTTGTCAAGTGCAAGAATCTGAAAAAAACAAAAACAAAAAAAGAAACGTTAAGTTTCAGGTTTGGAGAGAGATTTATAAGCGGTTTTAGTATTCAAATAGAGTCGTCAGATGACCTCTAAAGTCATAAAATGTCTTTGTTTTTATTGTGATTTTC
>RJVU01050255.1:337429-351738 GCA_003731715.1 Anabarilius grahami | reverse complement strand
TATCAGCACAGCACACTCACCGACAATGCGTTATATGACCACTGGGGGGCGCCGTGTGTGTGTGAGAGAGAGAGAGAGAGAGAGAGAGAGAGAGAGAAAGAGAGAGAGAGCTGTGTGATTGTTCATGCATTTCTATGCACTGTAAACATTGGTCCTTCAACTAAAATATATGAACACGTCAACATTTTTGCAAGCCACAAATTTTGGATTTTAGGCTATATTTGAAAATAAACGTATATAAAAAATAAACTCTCACAAAATTGCATGATGCATTTTAAAAGCCACTTCCTGGTATAAAAGTCTTGTAATGATTAAATAAAATGAATTTCCTCCACGGCCTGTAGTCCTGAAGTGTTTGTTTGTGCATAATTAAAAAGTCTCAGTAATAATAGTCTGCATCTGTCTCACCAATAATAAGAGCTGGAAATACCTGCTCAATAAACTCAAGCACGCAGATGCACAAACACGTGCATATTTTCTCTGATAGTGACATAAACATTTAGACGACATCCATGAAACCCATCTCAGCGTGACACACAGCAGAACACGAAGGGCACTGAATGGGCTCAGATAACCGTAAAATAATAACAAGAGACGTTGTAATGCAGGGCTGAAAATAGACCAGCGTGGAGGCAGTGGGTTTGAGCTCTGCGCTTCCGGCGTGACTATTAACGACACCTGCTTTAGTGCCGGAAGGCGTGATTGTTATTCTTATAGGGTCATGCATTAATGCATACGCACTCATTTACATACCCCCCCTCACCATGTGCATTCCCATATTTGAGTGATTATTCCTTTTGCTGGCTATAATTCAAAAGCAGCATTATTCAAAATATCAAAAAACAGTTGATTATGGCATGCTGAAAATATGGCATCCATCACTGTGACATTTAAAGAAAGGCGAAAGCAAAGATTGGATATGTTTCCTCATCAATATGGAGATGCAGCGTTAATTTTTGAAAAGCCATTGTTGGCTTTTATTGCTTTTATAGGCGCGCTGCAGTCGCCCAGAGCGATGGATTCATCAAAGACAGATGCACAACGATGAGCACAAGAAGTGTTTCTGATGTTCTCATGACAGAAACATTCACTGGGGAACAACTCAAATGTATAATACGCAACGGCATAAATGTGAAATACAGAATTTACTCTATAGGCTCCCTAACAATTCATAAGTGTGCATCTGAATTGAATTGGTGCACAACACACTACAAGTTGAACTGAAACTTGAATTGGAATGACATTAAGGAGAAATGAACTCATGAGATTTAATGAAATTTGACAACAGAGGAATTATGCTGCAAATTGCATCAATAATTTTGCCTGTTTATTCACGGGTTTCTGAAAAAGTACACTAAAACATTATTGTTGGTTTAACTTAAAAAAGTAAGCTACCTGGTTGCCTTAATTTTCAGTTCATTGAAATTAAAAATATGAGTTAATACCATGAAGGCGATTTCAACAGAAACTGAAAATATTAAGTTATCTGAACCACATTACTTATTAAAGTTGATTTAACAAAAGAAAAAAGTTGTGATAAGTGATGAAAATCTGTTTTCAGATAACTTTATAAAAATGTATGCCGTAAGTCGCTTTGTATAAAAGCAGCTGCCTAATGCACTCTAAAAACTAATTCAGGGGACCTTAGGTCATTACTTAAATATATATATTATTGTGAAATAAAAAATCAAGTTCTGAAATGCTGTTAGACTTTTTACTTGTAATTGTTATTTTATTGAGCTTGGATGACACACAAATTATGCCTATTGATTCGATATACTATCATGACCTGTCATAGTTTAACATTTTCAGTTAATCAAAAATGTATTTAATTTTAAGTTCTGTTAATGTAAAATACAATCTGATGACGTGTAAACATGTTTCATTGTTTTGAGTTGTATGAACACTTCTTTTAATTTAGACGAATTGAAGTTAAGTGAAACTGGGCTGGGATTTATATTTCCCATCATGCTTTGCCCATGGCACTTGAAAGGGAGAGTAAATGCTAAAATTAGTGTTATATAATGTTTTTTGCACAAGATTAATGGTAAGGGAGATTTAGCAGTAATTAGTGTTTTGTTATGCTAATTTAGAAGAGTTTCTGTTAATGTGGGTTTTTGGAGATTTACCATCATGGTGACAAGCGGTACTTGGTAAGTTCATGTTACTTAGAAATGCATTTTATTGTGTCCAAAAAGCGTCTTCGCCTTACTTAAAACATTATGTTGGATCAACTTAAATAGTTGCATTTATGTTGACAATTATTAAGTTCATGTTACTTAGAAATGTGTTTTTATTGTGGCAAAAAAACGTCTTCACCTTACTTAAAACATTATGTTGGATCAACTTAAATAGTTGCATTCATGTTGAAAATTATTAAGTTCATGTTACTTAGAAATGTGTTTTTATTGTGGCAAAAATATGTCTTCACCTTACTTAAAACATTATGTTGGATCAACTCAAAATATTGCTTTGAATTAATGTAATTCTCCCAATAGGCTTAAGTTAAAAATTCTAGTGGAAAACGTTAACACATTTTTTTTGTTGAACCAATGTTTTATTTTTTAGAGTGTGCATAAATGTCAAGCAAATCTCAGATCAGATCATGATGTAAAAATCAATGACATTTAAAATCTTCAAAATTAAGTTAAAGGACTAGCAGAAAATCGAGAAATACTGACAAATTTGATCATATCAACTCTTGAAACTTTAAAATTTGGAACAAAAGGGCCCTTTTGTTCCAAATTTTAAAGTTTCAAGAGTTGATATGATCAAATTTGTCAGTATTTCTCGATTTTCTGCTAGTTAAAGCTAGCCCGGGTTAAAGCTTTTACAAATGCTGGGTTAAAGATAACTCAAGTTGGGTTAAATATTGTCCATGGGTTGTTTTGACCCACCGGTTGGGTTAAATGTTTGAGTTTTGAGTTTCTATTTAAAACAGTTTTAACCCAGCTGTTGGGTTAAATGTTTGACCCAACCTGCTGAGTAGTTTTATTTAACTCAACTATTGTTTAAAAATTACTATATTGCTTGCTTAAAATGAACCCAAAATAGGCTGGAAATGAACATTTATTAATATGTTTAATAAATGAACATTTATTAATATGTTTAATAAATAAATATTAATTAAATAACAAAAAAATATTAAATTGCTTAATAATAAATGTTCACCTTTTGATTATTATTGTTTCCTCTAGTAATTGTATCTGATTTTTAATTTCCAACATATGTTGGGTTCATTTTAATCAGCCATATAGTCATTTTTTAAAAATAGTTGAGATAAATAAAACTACCCAGCAGGTTTTGCAAACATTTGACCCAACCGCTGGGTCAAAACAACCCAATCGCTGGGTTTGTCCATATTTAACCCAACATTTTTTAGTGTATATCCTTTCAAAATTAGATCCCCACCCCTTTCTATAATACAGCATTTTTAAGGGACAATAAAACATGAGGACTTGCACATACACTATAAAAATCTTTATTTGTTATCACAGCTTTTTTGTTTTGTTTTTGTCAAATCAACTTAGATAATTAATGTGGTTCAGATAACATAATATTTTGAGTTTCTATTTATAAACCAATTGCCTTCATTGTATTAACTTAAATTTCTAATTTCAATGAACTCAAAATTTTAATGTAACCAAGTAACTTACTTTTTAAAGTTAAACCAACAATATTTTTTACAGTGTATAAAAAAAGGAACATGCTCATGAAAGTGTGTCACTGCTAATGGCGATTCATGTCATTACCGCTGTAACACATTCTATAGAAGCGTCATTTCTTCTCATCTTCACAATCTGAATTCTAGAAATTGTCTCCTGCTGAGCATCTTCAGGTGGCTTTAAAACATCTTCTGATCAAACCTCAGCCAGCGTGACATTAACATGACAAACTTCTAATGAGATTCAGATGAGTCCTGCTTCAGTATGAACTGGCTCCACTTCAGATGTTCAGCGGCGTAAAGAATCACAGCAGGTGAGGAAAGTCGAGAGCTTCTCATCATAAGTTCAGCTTATTAACAAAAGCATCAAAATTTCATTATTTCCAGTACAAATGCTTAATTTAAATAATGCTATTTTTTATTTGAAGTTCACATTAGAACTGTATCAGAAACTTTTCCCATACCTTTCTTAATTTATTTTTGCTTATTTTTAAAGGGATGGTTGATTATGTTTAAATTTTTTTACTTTAGTTAGTGTGTAATGTTGCTGTTTTGAGCATAAACAACATCTGTGAAGCTACGACGCTCAAAGTTCAATGCAATGCTAGTGGATGAGTTGAATCAACTCCACAGCAACTACATAAATGTATCCACTAACCATTCATAAACGTCTAAAAGTTGTAACTTCTTCCTGAGTCTCTCCATCAGTGTCGACTCCGGTTTGAACAATGTAAGGCTGAACACCGTTACTGACAATCCTCATTTTGGCTGCGTGAGATTCTCCAGCTTTCTTGTTGTTGAGCTGTTAAAGCTCCGCCCTCTTCTGGAAAGGGGTTTGGGAGCAGCAGCTCATTGCATTTAAAGGGACACACACAAAAACGGCGTGTTTTTGCTCACACCCAAATAGGGGCAAATTTGACAAGCTATAATAAATGATCTGTGGGGGATTTTGAGCTGAAACTTCACAGACACATTCTGGGGACACCAGAGACTTATATTACATCTTGTGAAAAGGGGCATTATAGGTGTCCTTTAAATGCCTTGTGCATATATGATTTATACTCTTGTCCCAGGCCCCAACTTTCAGTCTTAAAATAAATTAAAATATGCGTGTCTCATCATATCCGTAAACAGAAAAGTGGCTGCTTTGACACGAGTCTGAAGTATGGCAGAGGTTAGTTGTCAGAACGAGTGGGAAAGTTTGACATGGAACATGATTTGACATGAATCACCCATTTTAAACAAATGCCGAACAGAGGAGCGTTTGCTGGCAAAAAGAGAACGTGACAGAGCTGTAATAAAACAAGATTCAACATTGGCTTACGGAGATGGAGAGAACTGAAGGATAGTAAAGACGTAAAGACGACGTGGAGATGACGTTCTTATCACTCAAGAGGTGCGTAAGGTATTTTATTGAATAGATAAACTCTCTAACAGAGTTCAATGTAAAGTATGATCTATGTGAAGGGTCATATTCATCCGCACAGTCTTTTGCAAAATGCATGAAGTTTTGTTTTTTAACTGCTAGGAGGCCAAACGTTACATAGAATAATGCTTTTTCATTTTACATCATTTCTAAATAGTTAAAATCCTTGTATTTTCAGGTTTTAATAGAAACATTCCAGATTTTCAGTGTACTTTAAGACTTTTTGGACCCACATTTCATCATCATCATCATCAGCTGAAAGGATGTTTTCTGGATATCACTGTCAGTTGTCAAACGGATCTCACTGCGGATCATCACAGGGAATCTGACCCACTTCTGCTTTTCCTCTCACAGACAGCACAGTAAAATCCATAAATTAAAGGAATTAACTGATGGCAACTAAAACACCCGGGGCGACTTTTGTAAGCTGTTTAAATCTTTAAACTTACAACATCTTCTGCACACTGCTGTAATTGAACGTACTGCAGGCGTGTTGTATTAATGAAGGAGAAACTACAAACCGCATTCATTCCTCCTCTGTTTGTAAGTCCTGAGGAAAGCACTTTCTGGCCCCGGGACGAGTTTTCTTCTGCATCTGATACCTGGAGGATTGCTCAGGTTGCCTTATTTTGTAATCAATTAAGCAGTTGTTTTGAAAAATAATCTTGTTTTTATGCATTTCAGATGCTGAGAGAGGATTATCAGTTCCGATCAATGAAACTATCACCACGAGCACTATACAGAACAGCATTATATTTTATTATTAATACAGGAAACACCAGTGCTAGTTGTTTGCTTTAATATTTCTGAGATATAAATATGCAGGTTCCACTGTGATAACTTACCCCATGTAGTGTGACCATGTGTGTTACTATTGGGGCATGTTGTCACAAAAGGTCAACAAGCGTTTCATGAATTCAGTAGTATTTTTGTAAATATTTGTACTCAAGATGTTAATATTTGTGTCTGTACAGCAAGTGATAGAAATGTGACAACTAGTTATATAATTATTCTATAATAATTTTGCTTAATTTTTTTCTATATATTCTGCTCTTCAAAAAATGCTGGGTTAAAAACAGTCTTAACAAATCGCAATCGCTGGGTTTGTCCATATTTAACCCAACCACTGGGCTAAAACAACCCAATCGCTGGGTTTGTCAATATTTAACCCAATCGCTGGGTTTGTCCATATTTAACCCAACCGCTGGATTAAAACAACCCAATCGCTGGATTTGTCCATATTTAACCCAACCGCTGGGCTAAAACAACCCAATCGCTGGGTTTGTCAATATTTAACCCAATCGCTGGGTTTGTCCATATTTATCCCAACCGCTGGGCTAAAACAACCCAATCGCTGGGTTTGTCCATATTTAAACCAATCGCTGGGTTTGTCCATATTTAACCCAACCGCTGGGTTTGTCCATATTTAACCCAACCGCTGGGCTAAAACAACCCAATCGCTGGGTTTGTCCATATTTAACCCAACCGTTGGGTTAAAACAACCCAATTGCTGGGTTTGTCAATATTTAACCCAATCGCTGGGTTTGTCCATATTTATCCCAACCGCTGGGCTAAAACAACCCAATCGCTGGGTTTGTCCATATTTAAACCAATCGCTGGGTTTGTCCATATTTAACCCAACTGCTGGGCTAAAACAACCCAATCGCTGGGTTTGTCCATATTTAACCCAACCGTTGGGTTAAAACATCCCAATCGCTGGGTTTGTCCATATTTAACCCAACCACTGGGTTAAAACAACCCAATCGCTGGGTTAAAACAACCCAATCGCTGGGTTTGTCCATATTTAACCCAACCACTGGGTTAAAACAACCCAATCGCTGGGTTTGTCCATATTTAACCCAACCACTGGGCTAAAACAACCCAATCACTGGGTTTGTCCATATTTAACCCAACCACTGGGCTAAAACAACCCAATCACTGGGTTTGTCCATATTTAACCCAACCACTGGGCTAAAACAACACAATCGCTGGGTTTGTCCATATTTAACCCAACTTGGGTTGTTTTTAACCCAGCATTTTTTAGAGCAAAGGTGAACATTTACTAATATAAGCAATTTAATAAATGTTTATTGTTTAATTATTATTCATTAAACTTTAAACATATTAATAAATGTTAATTTCCAAAATATTTTGGGTTCATTTTAAGCAAGCAATGCAGTAATTTTTAAACAATAGTTGAGTTAAATAAAAACTACCCAGCAAGTTGGGTCAAACATTTAACCCAACCGCTGGGTTTGTCCATTTTTAAATGTTGTAGAAATCAGCATGAAGCATCTTTCTCTTTGTCTTTCCTCCATTCTTGTACTGTAACAAAATGAATCGTTATTATATACTAATCTTTTCTATTATACTCTATACGAGACTGTCTTTCTGTCATTCGTCTAAACTGACACTGGTGGGCGCCAAACATCACGGAAAGCCTCCTTCAGCATCAGTCCTGCATGTGAGAGCTCCAGTAATTATGGGTCTCAGCGCAACATCAATTATTCACACTTATTTACACGCAAATAAACAAACATTCAGATAAATAAATAATCGACTACCTGCACGGGGGACGCGGGGCCGCTGCGCGCAGCTGATGCCCAACACAACTGTCTTTATTTGTTTGCCTGCTGTTAAATAAACGAAAATCCAGCGCGAGAAGTGTAAGATTGTGTTTGTGTGGGTTTAAACTGACGTTGTGCGCGTCTGTCCTGTTTGCCCGGGAGATCCTGGAACAGACATCTCCATCTAGCCGTGCGCAATAATTGAAATGGCGCATTTGGCTGCGGGCGGACTGCGAGGGCGCACAGTGAATGATGTCCAGACGTCATTTGCTTTTAATGGCCTCCAGGAAATTTGCCATTACAATTCTCACAGACATTAGAGCAAAGAGAGGAGTGCGGGGGAAAGCGCCGCATGCATGAGCACTAAGATCCAGATTTTTTTGCTTTGTTAAAAGAATACGCGTCTTTTATCGCCACTTTATCAACAAGTTCCAGTGCGCCTCCTGCTTTAGCTAGAGAGACTTTTACTCGTTCAGGGAAGGAAAATGTGTTGCCTTTGCGAAAGAGCCTGGGGGAATATTACATCAGACGAAATGACAATGATTAAAATCAGCCTTTCTGCCTCTCCAAAGTCTCAGGAACGGCGCGGTGACACTTGCCTGATGCGTAAACCGTTATATGCCGAACTTTAAACCATCGCCAGCTATTTTTACTTCGCGAAAGAGCGCGAGGCGAAATAATCGAGGGGAATATCAGGTTTGCATCTGTTCCAATGAGTCTGCTCGGGTTTGAGTTAATTGTCCTCTAATCCTGTGGCCCCAGAGGCGTTTGCGCAGCCTGGAGCCAGAATTCTTCTTTCGGCTCTGCTCTGATTTAGAGACGGATTATTGGCTTCCTTCTGCCCATAAGCAAAGCAGCAGATTCACCGTGGCCAAAAAAGACAGTGGCGAGGCTGATATACGCGACCGAATCAGAGAATTAAGAAATAAGAAGATCAAGAGGGGGAAGGAGAGCTCTGGTCTCCTGGAGAAGGTAAGACAGTCCTGCGCGCGTTTGCGCTCGAGCTCTGAACGCGTCCAGACCACAGCAGCGCTGCTCGTTATAGTCACCCACAGCCTTTGCGACCCATCTATGGCGTGTTTTAATGCAGTTTGACGAGGTTTGCACTCCGGACAGGAAGATAATAGCTTTATCGGATAGAAACTTGACAGAGAGCGAGCAACGCATTCATCTGGGAGCAGATTGAACCGGACTCGGATCGCGATTCGGACACCTACGATGTTTGAAACGGTACCATTTCCAATTAAATCTCACCTCAATGTAGAGTAGATGATTGATGTGATGGTGCTTTTGTGTTTTACCGAGAATGACTGCGACGCCGCGAAAACGCGACGCGTCCTCAAAACGCGTCTACGCATCGTGTCCTGTGAGATATTTCAAGCTTTTCTGATTCTCTAACCTTATTAAACACCCTCTCCGCAGCGAGAACCTGTGATATTATGAGGATGTGCCTCATACCTGAAGCTTCGTCGCTTGTGAGTGAGACGCCATGTTGTGAAATGATCCGAATTGAAGTTTTAACCCGTAGGGCACCGAAGTGAAACTGGAGAAAGAAAGCAGGAAACGCGTTGATTTCGCAGTATGTGTAAGTTTATGTGTAAGCTCGAAGGGATTTGAAAAATTCCGCCATTAAGCGCGTTTATTGGGAGGAAAAGCAAAGTTTGACTGGTAAACTGGTAGCTTTGAACATGCTAGATAGTCCAAGCTAGCCATACCAGACAGTTCAGTGTGGTCAAGATGGTTTTGTGACCACTACCTTAAAGCAGCTACAAGTTTAAAATGAAAAAAGAAAACATTTAGTATAGCATGTGGCTCCCATTTGATTATTTTTGGGAACCAATTCCTTTTATTAGCCATAAACTAATATCCCTTCACATCACGGGAAGGGTTTTGTATGACAACAATATTATTTTTTATAATTAGAAACCATCTGATCTGGGTATGGAGTGTTTTGGGGTCATGAAGAGGGGTTTGAGTCATGTTAATGAATATTTCTGCACTTGACCAGCTTTTCCTGTGACTTTAACAATGTAGTATTCCTTTACTCTTCTACCTGGTCCCTCCTATTAACAAAGAGAGAGAGAGAGAGAGAGAGGGAGAGAAGGGGTAAATCCACTGTATTCCCTCGGCATTAATATCTGGGCTTTTGGTTACAATGCCCGTAGCTATATGGAGATGAGGGATAGCTTCATATGCCAAAACGTCTTAAGTCTTTTTTTTTCAATGGAATCTGTAATGTATCATCTTGCTTGTGTATTAAATGAACATTAGTGCTCAGGGCTTGGTGGCAACACCCTGGAAAATTCTGCCGTCTGCCTGCGGCGCATCGCCTCCAGCACTGGAGCTGAGCTGAGCCCATAACAACTGCCTTCTGTTTACCATGTATGGTTAAAATAACTGGTGCACAAATGAGCCACTGCATGGAAGAACTTGTCGTTGAAATCCCTTTGAACTCCAGGTTCACAATGAAGCTGGAATATGTTAAGTCGTATTTCCATGTGTGATCCGGGGCATTGTGAGGTAAAGTTTTGACTTGTACAAACAAGCCTTTAAGAGAGTTAAATAAAAGGCTTGCTTTTTCATTAGACAAACTCAGGAGGAAAGTAAAAATACTCAACTGATATGGGGGTTGTGAGTGATCGCCCTTTGATTCGAATTTGGAGATTTGTGCATAGCCTGGATTTATTCTAGTAAGTGTGAAATGCATGTCAAAACGTCACAGCAAACCTTTACGCTGGCATGCATTCATTTAGCAGATGCTTTATGCATGCAAATTGACTTAAAAATAAGGAAAACTGTAATAAGTACTATGAGGAATGCCACAATCCAAAGTTTCAAAATTGCTCCGAACAGAGATGAGACTCGAGTAGAAGAGTCATTCAAGATTGTGCATGAACAACTGCAAATTATGCATTGAAGAAATTGGTCGTTGTGAACAGAGAAAACATCTTTAGAGGCAGCTTCCATCATGGAATTCAAGCGCCAGTGGAAGTTGAGTAATTCCGAACCTCTCCTGGTTGGAAGTGATGCCTGGTATTCCACGTGAACGCGCACAATGCCCTCGTTTCCCAAATGTTCAGATTGGTTGCTGAGGTGTCGGAGGATATCACGTCTAGCACATAACACGACCTTTAATTAGAAACTTGCTTTTTTTTTCTCCTCTCCCATCCCCGGAGGCGAACACCTCGCATATCTCTCTCCCGCTCCCTCTCTCTCCAGCGTTAATAAACATCCTTGTATCCTGCCCTCGGGCCGCACCAGTGAAAAGATGCAAACATACTTCATTAGAGCCGTGGCAATAATTTGTAAGCTAAATATGCGATGGGGCAGATGAGAAAACGATCTGATAAGTCTCGCACAGGCGCTCAAGGTGGGAGAGACGCTAACGCACCGTGAAGGCAGCATCATTTCTCCATGGCTTTCCCGTTTGTCTGCTTCCAGGAAGGAAGAAGCATGTCACGCCTGTCTCTGACCCGGTCTCCGGTCTCTCCTCTGGCCACGCAGGGGATTCCACTGCCGGCTCAGCTCACCAAAGCCAACGCGCCCGTGCACATCGACGTGGGTGGCCACATGTACACCAGCAGCCTGGCGACCCTCACCAAATACCCAGACTCACGGTAAGACCCCTGGCCTCTCCGTCCTGTTACGTAAACGTGTACAGTCAGCAGTGCAGTGATAAAGTTATGTTTATGTTTTAGTGGCTTTTTCAGGGTGTGCAAATGTTTTGGTTTTATCTCGGAGAGATTATTTTTACCATTATGAACTCTTATAATCATTTTGCTTGAAGTACAATGGAGCTCTATAGAGTTTTTGACTCAATTTTAAAGAACCCTTTATGCCAAAAAGGTTCTATATGAGGAGAAATGATTGCATAATATTTTTAGTGATATGGGATGTTTATGGTCTGCTTAATTCATAACATTTAATTACAATAAAATGAATTAATTCAAACTAAATCCATGATCCTGTGATAAAAGGTTCTAGCGGTTGATGGAACACTTGAAGGTTCTAAATAGAATCTTTTCTTCTAAGAATGCTCATTTAAACCTTTTTTTTTTTATTTAGACCTGAAAATGTTTGGGATCTGTTGAATCTCTAACCATGCTCTCGTTGATCATCAGGTGCTCAGTAAAGCAAAGGACAGTTGCACTAAATACTGAGACATTCACAAATTCAGCTGCATTTTGATAATGCTCATCATTTCAGTGTTAAAATGAGAAAAGTATGCTAAATGGAAGTGTTTTCCTCGGTTCTCCCAGACTCTGTGTGTAATGTTAGTGGAGTGTTTGATGCTGTTTACTCAATTAGAGCTGATTAGAGGCTAATTATCTGTTCTGATGACGTCTGACTAATCCTGAACATGAATATGATCATATTCCCTGTCACTTGCTCTGTTACTTTATTAGGAGAGAGACAGAATTGTAAGCGCTCATATGCTTTCATCATAGAGTGAGATTAATTCTGATTTCTGAACAGAGAGGGAATAACATTGGAATAACTTGTTTGAACATTTCGAATATTGAATTTCATCACACTTGATCAGATGATAAACTGTTTTTAGAATTATTAGTGGAAAGTTTATTTTTAGTTTGTTGAGTGATCATGAGTGAATATGATTGCGTTTAGAGTGGTATGGTTTGCGCCGTTGGTTTTTATTGTTACTAGTATAGTTTGTGTTGCGATTGTTTGTGTTTTAATTGGCAAAGCAGTGGTTATGATGTAAATAACTTTAAGCATGTATTCTATATTTGTTCACTTAAGTCATACATAGAGATGTCTAAATGTCATTTTAGTATCAAATTGAGTATCTGAATTTGCTCAAATGCTGCTTTTATCATTTTTGAATGATGCTTCATTGATTTTTAATTGACTGAACAGATTTTTAGTAGGAGTGTGAAGTCAAGTTCACATGTTTTTTTTCATTATTTTCAACACTAGATCTGTCGTTTTATTATAAAAACCAACTTGTGTTAAGTTGTGCACTACTGTTCAAACAGTTTGAGTCACGGTTTCCACAAAAAAACAGTCAGAAATGTTTCTTGTGCAGCAAATCAGCATATTAGAATGATTTCTGAAGGATCATGTGACGCTGAAGACTGGAGTAATGATGCTGAAAATTCAGCTTTGATCACAGGAATAAATTACATTTTAAAATATATTAACATAGAAAACAGTTGTTTTGAATTGTAATAATATGTCAGATTTTTTGCTGTATTTTTGATTCAATTAATGCAGCCTTGGTGAGCAGAAGAGACTTCTTTCAAAAACATTAAAAAAATCTGACCAAACCCCAACTTTGGAAATGTAATGCAATGACGTTAACACATTAAGTGTATCTTAAGTGTCCAAAGTATCTTCCACCATTAAAAGCACGCTTCATTTGAGTCCACAAAACACATTAGCGCCCACTTTCACTAATCACACTGACAAGTGGGAAACCCACTCATGGATGCAAACACACACACAGTTAAGCAAACGCTCTCCCAGCACTTGGCCTCAGAGGCCGAGCTGACAGCTAAGAGAGTCCAGTTAAAGAACCTTAAGTTGATGATGTCTTTTAATAGATTGATCCCTTAATAATGCAGAGCGGGAAAAGAAACTCGCTCTATAACTAATGTGTGAACATTCATCTCCCTCCAGCTCAGTCTGCTGAAGTGACAGGACATATGAAAGTTTCATGCTCATTCTGTGGGGTCTTTCTAACAGAGATCGGTAGGATGAGGGCAGTTGTGATCCTGAATGTTCACACTGGAATTATGGGTCATTTTTGCACAGAGTATGTACAATAGATCATCAAATGTTTCGACAGTGAGACAAATCTGTATGACTTTTTGAAGATTACAAAATATTAGTTTTTCACTGCTCTTTAAAAGTGATTTTGAACTATATACTTGTTTTTAAAATAATACTTCAAGAAAGGAAAAAGCGACAGGGTTTTGCCTCTTCGAAACAGAACTGGGACTTGTTTACATCTGGTGTTGATATCCGTTTCAGGCGAGCCAATCACAAGTGCTCAGTGCTAAATTTAGGGCGCAGAAGTATTTTGTGACTCACTCAAAACACATATGTGACCAGATTTGTAGTGTAATATTAATGCGTTCTGATGCTTCCTGGACCCACCTACTCACCTGTCAATCATGTGCCTTCCTAAAAACAAATATTCTATTTCATACTATACTATATAGTATTTCAGTTAATTTAGTATTTGACTGTGTATATATATATATTTGTTAAAAATATAATTTTTTATTTTTATGATTTCAGAGTTGACTAGCAGTCTGTCAACTCTCAAATCATAAAAATAAAAATTAAGAAAATTCTAATGCATCCTGGACCCGCCTACTCACCTGTCAATCATGTGCTTTCCTAATATATTTTTAATAATATTTTCAGTTAATTTAGTATTTATGACATTTATTTATGACAGCAAACCTGAATATATTTGTAATATTTTCAGTTAATTTAGTATTTATGACTATTATTTACATTTATGAATTTTTTTTTTTATGATTTCAGAGTTAACTTGCTAGTTATTGACTGAAATCATAAAAAATATATCTTTTTTTAAATGTACCTTAATATTTTTTTAAGACTTCAGTAAATCTGAAAATATATAAATATAAAAAATATATTTTTATTTAGACAAACATTT
>RJVU01050255.1:324696-336023 GCA_003731715.1 Anabarilius grahami | reverse complement strand
TTATGATTTCAGTTAACTAGCTAGCAGTCTGTTGATTCTGAAATTAATTAATTATTTTATAATTTAAGATATATATATTTTTTTGTTTTCAGTTAACTCTGAAGTTATAAAAATAAAAATAAAAAATCTTTATTAAAAAGAAAAAAAAATTATTCTTATGATTTCAGTTAACTAGCTAGCAGTCTGTTGACCGAAATCATGAAAAACACATATATTTCTAAGACTTCAGTTGACTCTGAAATTATATAAAAATAAAATTAATTTTAAAAAAAAATCTTTTTTTTTATTCTTTTGATTTCAGAGTTAACCGAGCGCTAGCTAACTTCCAAATCCAGCTTTTTCGCACAAAAAAAGTGAAAAATGTCATCAGCACACTGTATACTCAAATCCAGCTGAAATCCAGGCCAGATCTTTATTCAGGACATGCAATAAATATTTTAGCACGGATAATTCATAGGTTGAAGAAGTTTCATTTTTCAAGATTTCAAGCAGTCAGAAGTGCCTCTAATTGAAGAATCGCCCTCATCTGTCACACATCAACTGAGCTCGCTCTCAAAATTCAGTCTGTTCGGTTCTAGAAATCGGTTGTCTCTCGCTATCACAGTCAAAGCGTGTATGAACACAACCGTATTTACAGCTCTGAATGAGACTGACAACCGTATTCCCTGCCGTGTGAACGTATCCAGAGAGAGATTTAGAGGAAAAAGAGGATGTGGGAGAGAGTGTCGGAGAAAAGATGAAGAGAGAGAGAGACTGGTGGGGGGAGAGGAGGAAGAAAAGAAAAACAGGCATCATTTTAATTGCTTTTTAAAAAAAGTGCAGATGAAAAACAGTGTTTGCCTGGAGGGGCATGGTGAAATTCTAGCTGGAAGAATTGCAAGACCATATGAGAAAGGACGACCGCAGGCGCTACAGGGAGATGAGTATTGGTTTTTTATAAAGCATTTTGCATCGATTTCCAAAGGGGGGGAGAGAGAAAGAGAGAAGGAAACAACAGGGAAAACAAGAGCTTTAGAAAGTGCATAAGGTGACAAGACTTTTAGTGTACGTCGTACATTAAAGGAAGAAACAGTCCACGTTATGAAGGAAAGTCTGTGAATACACGCACCTGGCAGAGCTCAATGAACTGTGTTTGTGTTAGCAAATCACTTCCTTACGCTGAGTCAATAGTCGACGCACAATAAACGCTTTTATACCTCGGCTGCCGGGCTTTGAGAAGCAGTCGAGCCGCCCCGCTCGGCCTCGCCGCTTTCTTTGTGGTCATGCAGAGCCGTCAGCTGATCCAGGAACTGTAGCCGTGATTAAAGAGGAGATTGCATCGGTGCTGTGATAGCGCTGTTGCTCAGCCTAGGAACGGAAGGAAATGCTGATCCTATCAGAGTTCATAAAGAGAACTGAACTACACGCAGAAAGAGATTTCCAGGTATCCAGTGTGGAGGACGCTGTGCTGGAGAACCAGTTTCAGCGTTGAAATGTTGTGAATCATTCACAGTAAACGGTTGTTAGATATTAATAGATTAGTAGAAGAATGTGTTATAATGTATTGGATAAGTTTGCACTGTTTATCTGGAGATGGACACACAAACTCTGTTCCAAAACCTAGTGAGCTGCCTACATAGGGAGCATCCTAACTACACTAAAAAGTGCTGGGTTAAAAACAACCCAAGTTGGGTTGGAAATGGACTAACCCAGTGGTTGGGTTAAATGTTTGACCAACGTGTTGGGTAGTTTTATTAAACTCAACTATTGATTAAAAAAGACTATAAGTCTGGCTTAAAATGAACCCAAAATAGGTTGGAATTTAAAAATCAGACACATAATTACTAGAGGCAACAATAATAATCAAAAGGTTTAAGTATTATTCATTAAACTTATTAATAAATGTTCATTTATTAAACATATTCATAAATATTAATTTCCAACATATTTTGGGTTCATTTTAAGCAAGCAATACAGAATTTTTTAAACAATAGTTGAGTTTAAATAAAACTACCCAACCACTGGGTTAAAACAACCCAATTGCTGGGTTTGTCCGTTTTCAACCCAACTTGGGTCGTTTTTTACCTAGCATTTTTTAGAGTGTATCATGGAGCCTCTAAGTGACTAATTTGAATTTTTCTTATTGTACTTCAATAAGCATCAAAATAAGTATAAAATATGTTTTTTTATTATAATTTTCCAAAAATATTTAATTTTTTGCAGTCAAGTCAGAAATTTAAAAAATAAAATGTTGGTTAAAAAAAAGATCATGCTTTTATTCCTATGATTTCAGAGTTATTGTTAGGCCAGCTTTTTCTCAAAAAGTGAAAGAATTAGGAAAAAAAATTTTTTAGTATAGTAGAAGAATGTTAAAAACAACCCAAGTTGGGTTGAAAATGGACAAATCCAGCGATTAGGTTGTTTTAACCCAGCGGTTGGGTTAAATGTTTTATTTAACCCAACTATTGTTTAAACATTACTATTTGACTGGCTTAAAATAATCCAAAAATTTGAAACAATAGTTGGGTTAAATAAAGCTGCCCAGCAGGTTGGGCAAACATTTAACACAACCACTGGGTTAAAACAACCCAATCACTGGGTTTGTCCATTTCACTCTAAAAAATGCTGGGTTAAAAACAACCCAAGTTGGGTTGAAAATGGACAAACCCAGCGATTGGGTTGTTTTAACCCAGCGGCTGGGTTAAATGTTTGCCCAACGTGCTGGGTAGTTTTATTTAACCCAAATATTGTTTAAAAATTACTGTATTTCTTGCTTAAAATGAACCCAAAATATGTTGGAAATTAACATTTATTAATATGTTTAATAAACAAACATTTATTAATATTTTTTTTAATAATATTTAAACAATAAACATTTATTAAATTGCTTATTAATAAATGCTCATCTTTTTGATTATTATTGTTGCCTCTAGTAATTATGAGTCTGATTTTTAATTTCCAACCTATTTTGGGTTCATTTTAAGCCAGACATATAGTAATTTGTAAACAATTGTTGGGTTAAATAAAACTACCCAGCAGGTTGGGCAAACATTTAACCCAACTGCTGGGTCAAAACAACCCAATCGCTGGTTTTGTCCATTTTCAACCCAACTTGGGTTGTTTTTAACCCAGCATTTTTTAGAGTGCAACTATCACTCAACTGTACTTACTGTACTTAAATCATAAGCATCAAAATACTCAGAAATATTGGGTAAAATATAGCATTTTTACAAACCACAAAGTGCCAAAATAATATTTTTCATTTTTTGTTGTTTTATGTTTTTAAACACTTTTTTTGGCATCGATGGTTCCACGAAGAACCTTTAACATCAATGCAATCCTTTCATTGCACACAAGGTTCTTTATCATGGAAAAAGGTTCTTCAAGTTATAAAAATAAGAAAAAATGGATCTTTGGGAAACCCAGGATGGCTCTTCTGTGGTGTCACTGTTAAAAACACCTTTTGGAACCTTTATTTTTATTATTTTCTTCTGAGAAAGAGTGCTTGTGCTGTCTTTCATTCAAATAAATGACAAAAAATTACATTGACATTTTTGGGGAGAAAATTACAAAGGTGGAGAAATCAAAGCAAGAAATTAGGAGAGATATAGTGACTTCCATCCCTCTCTCTTTATTTCTCCTTCCATCAACAGATACTGTAAGCCCAGCTAACAGGGAACGCTCTCAGAACGTTCTGGCAAGGTTCTCTCAACGTTATGAACCAATGTTCTTCAGTAACTTTAAAAGAAAGTTCGTTCAAAGTTATTGGTCTTTAATAATGTTCTCAAAACATTATTTATACATCGTTTGTGGAATGATTTCTGAAATATTTTATTTGGATGCTCGTCTAACATTTTTTTAAATGTTGCTACTTGTTTCGGAACATTCAGAGAACATTCAAAAGTAACGTTCCCATAATGTTTGAAGAATGAGAAAATGGAATCTTTCCTCAACGTTCGCACAACCAAGAAAAAACGTTTTTAAAACATTTAAAAAACTAGATATTTTCGGAGAACATTCAGAAATAACATTTTCGTAACTTAATGGGTACATTAGCAAAAAGTTCTTAGAACATATTTTTCTCAGCTTCGGTCAATAATTAATACTGGCCTCATTCCAGTGGATTCCAGATCACAAAAAGTCGCCAGAATTTAAAAAACAAAGTCAGCATGTTTTTTTTATCTTCATGATTTGTTGCACAGGAAACTTTCAACCGCATCCATCAAACAATCATTACTGCTGTTTGCTAAGTTAATCATTGTTATTTATTACTCATAGTGATTATATCAGTAAGCACTCTAGTTTACATATGCAAATAATCTGAAGGCTGTCCTGCTTTATTTCAGTAGCTTGTCATGCTTTCTGACATCATGATATTATGTAAGAGTGATTTAATTGGCTTGTGACTGTTGAGATGATAAAACATTGAGCTGTTTTCAGCTCTGTATGAATCCCACAGTAGAAGGACTTGAAACGCTTTTCTGAGCCACTGAAATCCGCCTAAAGCCTCTTGTTTCAGAAGCGAGCTTTAATACGTTTTTGGCTGGCCACTAATAAAATTGAAAAATAAATGCTAATTGTTTCATGCATTTAAAGGAGGCTGGCCTCACTCCATTAACTGTGTGTGTGTGTTTTAATTTTCAGGATCAGCAGGCTGTTTAACGGAACCGAGCCGATCGTTCTGGACAGTTTAAAGCAGCATTACTTCATCGACAGGGACGGAGAGATATTCCGCTTTATTCTGAGTTTCCTGCGAACCTGCAAACTGCTCCTGCCGGATGACTTTAAGGTATTTAAATGAAGGATTATTCTGTTCTTCTGGAAAAATGTTGTGTTCTACGGTAAACACTGCATACTTACTCTTAAACTAAATAGTATGTGAAATAGTACGCAGCATGCCATGGTAAATGCTGAATTGTTGTCACATGCATTATATTCATTGGGGTTCAAGGCATAGTGCTAAAACCCTGTTATAATTGTAAAATTTTCCAAGGATCAGCATTCTCCCATAAAAGTGAATGGTCAGACCAAATCGTAAGTCGTAGAGACTTGAATCTTTGAGGGCTGGTAGTGCTCACACCGTCTACAACATCACCAAGGCTCACCCCAAATGGCCTGATGGGGGCGCTACAGCGGTCAAAAGTATGAAATCGCTCATAATTTTTCAGGTACTTTGGATTTTTTTAAAAGACCTACTTTTATGAACTAGTCCTTAGTTTTTGGCCCGATCGGAACCAAACCAGTGTAGTGAGATTCTCCGGAGTCTGATTGTCAATAATTATCAAAAAAAAGTTGAAATTCCAATTCACGGATCGTAAGAGCCACCAAAACGTTCAAAGTGGGTGGAGCCACTTTTACTAAAATGGCTAAAACTCATGAACGGAATTAGATATTTTCACCAAACTTGGCACACCTGTGTAAGAGGTCATTCTGTGGGCGCATGAGAAAGGACGTGGCGACTGGCCACTTGGTGGTGATATAACAGCAAAAAACATGAAATGGCTATAACTATTTCACTTTTACATTTATGCATTTGGCAGACGCTTTTATCCAAAGCGACTTACATTGCATTATACTATACATTTGTATCTGAGTATGTGCAATCCCTGGGATCGAACCCACGACCTTGGCATTGTTAGTGCCATGCTCTAACCACTGAGCTACAGGAGAGCTGCAGACTAAAAGCAGGAGAGCTTTTAGTCTGATTGACTTGAAAATGTCTTTGTCCAAGGCACCATGATTATCTATGAGGACATTGACGTATCTCAAAAAACATGTCCGCCATCGGCCAATGAATTTTGATCAGCTATCATTGAAAACGGTTAATGGAGGCCGATCTGAACGAAATCGCTGGGCCTGTTTGACTCACGGCCCTAGAGGCGTGTGAGAAATTCGTGTTTTCCACAAATGTTCATCTATTGTGCGATTTTTCGCACACGCCCACAAGATTCATACCACATGATAGAACTGCTTTGCCTGTAGGACCGCTGCTGTCCATTGAATCGTTCGTTAAATATTGGAGATTATTTCAAAAAACAACTTTGGTGAACTAGTCCTAGGTTTTTGGCTCAACCTCGAAAATTGTTAAAAAGCTTTAAAAACGATATATTTCCTATGGTAAATTGCATGTATTGGCTGTAAATGGTCTTTTCCATCTATGATCAAGATGGTTGCAGGCTTGCTAATTAATACATAATACCTTTTTACGCGTGTTCTTAAAGGCCTTAAAGTGCTTGAACCCTGATAATTGCAGCTATATTTTAAAAAGTTTTCATTATGGATTTTTGGGGATATTTGATCAATTATTTACATTTTTAATCCAGTTTTAGATGTTAGAAAATTATTGTTGATATTGATTAATTCATCACACTGGAAATTAAAGGTCAATGTGATTACATTGCATATTGGGATACAATACAAATGGCTCTATTTGACCTCCATTTAATCTCATTGCTGTCTGAGTTGTGCAAATGTTGGTCATAGTTGAGCTGAAAAGGGTTGCCAGGTTTTCATAACAAAACCCGCCCAATTGGGCGGGGGGTTGGGGTCCAGGGGGTAACTCATTCCAGGGGCAAAATATCATCTTATTTTGGGTCGCTTCAACCCGTGGATATGAAAAACAACCCATGGCAACAGTGTTAAAGTTGCAGAAGACAGTTAAAGAAGAAGAAGTTAAAGTAGAAGAAGACAGTTGCTAATATCCGCTATAGCACCCCTTGTGGCAACACGAGAATGCAGTGCATTGCAAATGGCAGTCTGGTGAATTTCAGGATGCAATAATGCACAAAATTTTGACTAGCATAACTAGTGTGTATGTGTTCACATACTTGCATATTCCAAACCAGACAAATCTTTAAAAAAATTACTAGCTCTTTCATGCAATTCTGAGGTTTTGTTTTGTCCAACTGCAATCACGACAAACAATGAAGATCAGGAAATATTGTTGGTCGCCTGGTTTTTATTTCTGTTCTATTTGGTAGCCCCGCTCACAGTGCAATATTATTGGTCCAAAATAGATATGCATATATATTATCAAACATGTTCTGATTGGCTGTGATTGTGTCACATTGCACAGTATTTTCGCTGTATGTGCAGACAAATTACTTTCATATCTGGACCACAGAAATGACTTGATATTTACTCATTATGACCGAACACGTCTGCGTACGGCTGATTTATTCAATTCAAAAGTTTATTTGCATAGCACTTTTCACAATGCATATTGTTTCAAAGCAGCTTTACAAAAAATGTTTGTTTCAATGTTACATTTATCCTCATGAATGAACTCTCCCTTCCAAACATGCAGATATGATGTAAACACATCACGTCTTTTAATCTTGATCTGGATTCGCTTTGTTTTTCTCTCTTGAGTCGGACAAAGAACCCAGTTTGGACTCATCTGATCTGATGATCAATGTGTGTGAAATCAGACAGAAATGCAAACGGCAGCCGGCGGTGTCCTTATCTGTGAGGCATCGTGACTGTCATGGCCCACGGTGGCGTGCGTTTCGCTAAATCAATGTGAACGTGGAGCTAAAGCGGAATATGTTTTGCATCTATCAGTGAAAAAAGCATCATTTGTACCAGAGATTATCTGTTGCTCAGCTGCTCCAGGAAATAAAAGCATTCTGCTGCTGGTCTGGTTTTGTTTCTGCCACTAGCAGCGATTACATTTAAATAAATGATTATACAACATTTCTTGTTTTTAGACTAACACACACAGATGAATCGTTCATCATAAATCCGATGACCAAGACAGTAAAGAGTCGGTTTTGATCACGTAGGATCTGACCTCTACATCAGCATGTGTTTGACAAAAATCAAAGAGAAATGGTCATCTCTTATACGTATTAGATGGAGACGGGGGAATATCTCTGTCTCTCTCTCTTTCTGTCTGTCTGTGAGATGTTGTCTTGCCGATGGGCAATGGAGTAAGATCATTATTTTGGATCACAACAGGCCTGTCGGATCGCCTGAACATGGGAATTCAGGGTAGCGGATCGTCCGTCTTTCTATCTGCTCTTGTTGGGGTCTGTTTCTTCCTTCACCTCTCTTGTATCAGGCTAGACTGTAAGAAGAGCGTTAGAGAACGAGTCCTGTTGAAAACAGAGATCCAGGCGCATGTGGAGCTTCTTTTAATACCTTCCCGTTCCCTCCAGCACTGATGCACCGCATGCGTTTTGTCATCTGCACTGTGAAGGGCAAAAGAAAAGAAAAAAGACATGGGCGAAAAGAAAAGAGCACCCTAAATATCCACATATGGAGGTTAGAGATGTGCCCCAACCAAACTTATGTATTTTCATATACATTTTTCCCTTATAATGTTTTCGAACAATCTAAAGTTATTTTTTAAAGTTTATATTGCAATGGATTGCATGCATATTGAACATATTTTCTGTTTAGATTAGTGCTGAAATGTGACATGCGAAACTGATAAATTTTTCAAGTCAAAATGTTTTTGTATATTGCTTTAACCGTTCATATATGGAGGTTAGAGACGTGTCCCGACTCCCAACCAAAGTTATATATACTTTCATATACATTTTTCCCTCATTGCAAATCCGAATAAGTTGGCAAAACTCAAAAAAATTTAGGCAATCAGTTGCATCCAGCCCAGTTTTAGTTCATCTAAATTAAAAGAAATGAGTTCATAAAACTCAAAACAATGAAACCGTTCAGTTTACTTAAAATATATCAGTTCTGTGAACTTGAAAGTAAAGAAAGTGCTAAGTACTCATAAAAGTACTAATTTGTTTCATTTAAGTTTGTCCTACTCAAACCAATTAATTATTTTGAGTGTTAGGGTTTGCTTATAATGTCAACTTACAATGATATCAAACAATGAAAATGTATTTTTTAAAGCTTATATTGAATAACCATCCACGTATGAAGGTTAGAGGCGTGTCTTGACCAGTTATATATACTTTCATATACATTTTCCCCTTATAATGTCCCCTTACAATCATTTCAAAACATTGAAAAATTACTTTTTTAAAGCTTATATTAAATAACCATACATTTTCCCCTAATAATGCCCACTTACAATATTTTCGAACAATCTAAAGTTATGTTTTAAAGCCTTTATTGCAATGGATTGCATGCATTTTGAACATATCTTCTGCTTAGATTAGTGCTGAAATGTGCCATCTGAAACTTTGTGTCAAATTTATGTGTCTGCCGCTTTTCACAGCACACATTGTTCCACAGCAGCTTTACAGAAAATGATGTTAATGTTTATAATATCCTAATATCTTCATGCCTTACAGTCACATTTAACAGATTAGAGCTGGGCGATAAATAATATATTTTACATTTTGCGACAATACAAGCAATCAATCAAGATTTGCTATATAGTATATTGCTTTACACAAGTTGGACATACTTCTATATCCAACTTTATATATAGATCTGTGTGATATGGTTTACATTTACAATATAAAAAATCAAGCGCTTGAGATCTGCTATATAGTCTTAATCATTATGTGATTTTTAAAAAAAAAATTTGTATGTATGCAAGGTGAAGTTGGATGTATTAATGTATCAAAGTTTATATAAAGAGCTGGATTCAATCAAGCAGTTCATATATCACTTTATGTACGTGAAAAAAAGTTGAATATACTAAATATCCAACTTTATATAGAGAGCTGCGCGATAATGCAACGATATAAACAAGACTTTTATTACTGTGCCGTACGGTTGATCCCTCTCTGTCTGTTTTCTGCAGAGAAACCGCATATACAATTAGTCATGTAGTTTAGTTACCATTCAGGCTGTGTGCAGTTCATGACTGTTTATATCAATCTTTATGCAGATTACTCTGCATAAACCATATCCTCAGATGAACTTGAATAATTTCCTCCCTCATCCACACCTCAGCTCCTCCCGTGATGGAGTCACGAGGAAGAATAGTACCATCTGGACTTGTGGGAAATTAAGGAAAAACCGAAAGGGGCAAAAAACCCCTGGCAAGATCCCCGAGAGAAAGAGAGAGAGGGAGAGAGTTTGGCAGTCTGCTGTTGTCTGCCTGGATAAAGAAACGCTGAAGCCTCGAGGTCCATCACTGACGGGCTCCAACGAGCACATGAGATCCTGCCAAACGTCTTGACTGTTGCCCCGCGGGCCGCGCTGATACCCCCAGTCTCACTGCTTTTTAAAGATTCATTCATTTATTGGGTTTTATTTATGTACTTATTTGTTTTTTTATTAGTGGCATTTGCATTAATAGCATCACCTTTGCTCATACCTGTAGTTGGTGACTCGTATTTTATTTAGAAGGCATAAACGTCCATTGAAAAGACTGTATAATTATCTCTATAAAAGAATTCTTTTGTATATTATAACTTAAAAGTATCACACTATCGCTCAGTGTGATAAGTATTACATTTCTAAATACTAAACTTGAATATTGCATGGGCAAACAACACCTTTATTTACAAAGACGTCTTGCATATATTTATTGTCCACTGAAAAGACAGTATAATAATCTTTAAGAATAATTATTTTGTATTTTTAACCTAAAAGTGTCGGATTTCACTGCATTTTGTGTGTATTATATATTGTCGTTCATTCTGCGGATGCGGCCTGAACCTGTTGAACAACATTTCCATCAATTAAACATTATTATTGTTATTTTAAACAGTGTGTGGATTTCATAGCTTTTGTTTTGATCCTGCACCTGTTGGAGATCATTCCAATTTCCTTCTTTTGTGAATAATTATTTCCATCACATTCTGTACATGACTGTATCTCTTTTCTTTAAAAATTAGTTTTTACCATAAATCTAATAAAATGTTTGAAATAAGAGAAAAAACAGATATATTCTCTAAAATCAACAGTTAATATACACTACCATTCAAAAGTTTCTCTAAAAGTCTCTTCTGCTCACCAAGTCTGTATTAATATGATTTAAAAAAAATGGTAAAAATGTAAAATATTTTTACAATTTAAAATGGCTACTTTCTATGTAATATATATTTTTTAAATAATTTATTTCTGTGATCAAAGCTGAATTTTCAGCATCATTACTCCAGTCTTCAGTGTCACATGATCCTTCAGAAATCATTCTAATATGATGATTTGCTGCTTAAGAAACATTTCTGATTATTATTAATGTATATGAAGTTGTGCTGATTCATATTTTTGTGGAAACCGTGATGCATTTTATTTTTCAGGATCCTTTGATGAATAAAAAGTTAACAGAAAGAACAGCACTTATTTGAAATACAGTCTTTTGTAACATTATAAATGTCTTTATTGTCACTTTTAATGATTTAATGCTGAATAAAAGTATGTTTCCTTAAAAAACAAAAATCACTAATTATAAATATATATATATATATATTATTCAC
>RJVU01050255.1:314534-324690 GCA_003731715.1 Anabarilius grahami | reverse complement strand
TTCATAAATATCTAATTTTGTAAATGATAAATAATACTTCTTAAGTAAATGTATCTAGTTTTAAAATATATTTTACTGGTCAACAAGACAAAAATACTGATATTCCTCCTGTGTCCATATGTGTCTCTGTTCAGGACTTCAATCTCCTGTACGAGGAGGCGCGCTATTACCAGCTGACGCCCATGATCAAGGAGCTGGAGCGGTGGAAGCAGGAGCGGGAGCAGAGACGTCTGGCACAGCCCTGCGACTGCCTGGTCGTCCGCGTGACCCCTGACCTCGGCGAGCGGATCGCCCTCAGCGGGGAGAAAGTTCTCATCGAGGAGATCTTTCCCGAGACCGGTGACGTCATGTGTAATTCGGTCAACGCTGGCTGGAACCAGGACCCGACCCACGTCATCCGCTTCCCCCTGAACGGCTACTGCAGACTGAACTCAGTGCAGGTAATGAGATTTACTGGTCTACAGTGGTTCACGGCGCTGCGCTTATCTGCTTCAGACATCATGCGGGTGATTTCATTCAGGTCACTTTATTCCTGCATGTTTCAGCTCAAAATACCCCACAGATCATTTATTATAGCTTGTCAAATTTGCCCCTATTTGGCAAAAACACGCCGTTTTTGTGTGTGTCCCTTTAAATGCAAATGAGATCCGCTTTCCAGAAGAGGGCGGAGCTTTAACAGCTCACGCTTCGGTCGCTCAACAACAACAAAGCTGGAGAATCTCACGCAGCCAAAATGAGGATTGTCAGTAACGGTGTTCAGCCTTACATTGTTCAAACCGGAGTCGACACTGATGGAGAGACTCAGAAAGAACATTTAGACATTTCTGAATGGTTAGAGGATAAATTTATGTAGTTGCTGTGGAGTTGATTCAACTCATCCACTAGCATGTGCCGTCATGTTGATCTTTTGTGCAAATCCAGCGTTAGTTTGGCGTAAAATGACGGCATGTCAACAACACTCTACTACAACAACTCTTCCTCTTCTCTAAAGCAGCCCAACATGGCCTCGCCCCCCTTTGTTGTTTGTTCTTGGGGGCGGGGTTTATGTAAATTGTAGGGTTAGTGATGTCACCAACCCAGGAAGAAGTTTGTTGTAGTCCCTACCAGTGTTGTAGTACCTGAGACTCGGACTCCATATTGTAATGGTCTTGGTCTTGTCATGGACTTTTGACTCGGAATTGACTCATACTCGAACATATTGGGAATCTGACTCATTTCCGAGTCCACTCGAGTCCCATTCAAAATATTTCATGATTATTACCGTGTGTTATTATTTCTGTAAATTGATGTTTGGTTGACACGTACAATGATTGGTGATTTTCTTGTGCGCAACTGCACATGACTTGAGACTAACGTTAGTGCAAAGGCAGCAGGAAGTTCAGATCATTTTACTGACTCGGATCTTTGAATCTCGTTCAGCAAAATGAACGAATCTTTTTTCAAGTCATTTCGTTCATTTCAGCAGAATATAATTGAAATGTTGCATTTTAAATTCCCCAACACATACTACTTGCGCAAACGTTTATCACATTTGTAATAAAAAATAAACTGTAGGCTAATACAGCCACGAAGGCCAAATAATGAGTAAAAAAATGATTGATTAATTAATTAATTGCTTAGCAGGGGGCTATGCAGTCTGTTAGTTCACCTCACCTCCAGATCAGAGTCATTCTTTCTTTTGTCACCTCACATTTATCATGTCTGTTTCCCAGAAAGATTAGATAACTCTCGTGTCTAACTCTCGGTCTCGACTCGGACTCAACACACTCTGAACTCGGTCTTGACTCGGACTCGAATGAGCTGGTCTCGACTACAACACTGGTCCCTACCAGCCATTTGTTGTAGTCCTTAAACAGTCCTTAAATCTGTATAAGAATAATACTTAATAAAGTAGTGTTTATGTAAAATGCTTTCAGCGTCTGCACAACAAAACCTGCCCAATTGCTAATCAAAACTAGCCCAATCACGACCAAAACTAGCCCTATCACAGGGTGAAATATTGCATTCCGTGGGGAAATATGTCGCTTCAACCCTCGGACTACAAAAACAACCCGCGGAAACGGTGTAAAAGTAGGCAAATTCTGCGGGAAAACCGCAGACTTGGCAACACTGACTGCTTTGTTTACAGCGGTTACCTGGGAACAGCTCTATTTCTGCTGTTCCATAAGCGCCACCTACTGACAGAGACTAGATTTACATTTCCAGTGCCAAAATCCGAAAATGTTTTTGTTGTAAATTTTAACCGATAGATGGAAAATAAGCTATTTTGAAACTTTGAACATGTTGTGCATGCTAGTAGATAAAATGTTTTGTATGTCATCCAACCAATATTTTTTGTTCGTTTAAAATCCTGCCATCGCTTTTAATGCTATTATTCTAATGTTTATGCAGACAAAATGAGCTAATTTTATTCGACGAAACTTGGTGAAATGATTTCAGTGTGTGTGTATGAGTACTTTTTAAACATTTCCTGCAATTTTTAACAATACCTTGATAATACTGATAACCCTGATCATTTTGGTCACTATAATCGTGATATGAAATTTTCATACCATTTCATTTCATCTCATCTATTCATGAGAACGAGGCTCAACCTGTGTTTGAACTAACACACTTAGACACACACACCTGGACAGCGCCCCCCTGAGGGTCGAGGAAGGCACTCAACAAAACGTCTTTTCATGTGCTGCTATAATTTTTCACTCCCTCAAAAACAAAAAGCAAGAGCGAGAAGAAAAGAGAGGCTAGAAAATGAAATGCATAATTTACACGTTTCTCCTTTTTAAGACACAGCTCTTCCCTTTTAAAAAAGACTCCAACGTAACAACGCCCAGAGCGGTTGAAAATACACGTATTGCATTTTTTAATACCATACTTACACTTTCTCAAACAGCCTCAACCCCTTTATGCTTCTTTTATAGATTTCTAAATGGCTTGCAATATAATTAATTGGCTGCATCAACTAACACAACATTTTCTCTCTGCGTCTCCAGTAAGAGCGTGTCCCTCTCTGTCTGCTGCTGAGGCTGCCCTCTCTTTGTTTGCTCGCTCAAGCTCTATTTCTTTTCTAAAACTAGTTGATTTCTGTGAACTGACGAAGCAGGTCTTTTTGTTTCCGACTGAAGCTCATTTCTCTGTTTCTTGCTGAAGCTAGTAACTTTAAGCATGCATCTCTTTTAAACAGAGCCGCTCACACAAAGGCCGCGAGAGAGACTCGACTGTGTTGCTAAACGAATGATGCAATGCACTAATATGCAGAAACATAACCATAAACACACAAACATTATTCCTTCTCAGTAATGAATGAAATATATTTACAATCAACTTTTTCTCTAACACTCGTCCCCCATCCTAGCTAACATTGTAAGAACGCTTTTTCAATGTTTCAAAAACGTTTTTTCTTGGTTATTCAAATATTAAGGGAACATTCCATTTTTTAAACACGAGATTGTTACTTTTGAATTTTCTCTGAACATTCTAAAACAAGCAGTAACATTTAAAAATTATTAGAGAAACATCCAACTAAAGTGTTTACGGAAAAAAATATATATATATTATGAACGATGTATAGATAACAATTTTGTGTCAACGTTTGGAGAACATTATTAAAGACCAGATAACTTTGAACGAACATTACTGGAAGAACATTTGTTCGTAACTTTGGGAGAACCTTGCCAGAACATTCTGTGAACGTTCCCTGCGAGCTGGTATCTTTAATAATTGTGATCTTGTCACAATGCATTGATTGCTTCAGTGACGAACGATGCATGTTGATTTGCTGTCTGCGTTTTGAAACAGCCGCCACATCTGGAACCTGCCTGTGATGTCTTAAAAGTGCTGTCTATGTAGTCAGCTCACTAGGGTTTGGAACAGAGCTCTACATCTCCATATTTACACTTAATGCACTGCAAAAAAAAATCATTTTTATCATTAGTATTTTTGTCTTGTTTTCCAGCAAAAAAAAAAAAAAAANAAAAAAAAAAAAAAAAAAGTTCAAACATTCTTAAAGCAAAATAATATAGTAGCCCGTGAATGAAAATGAGCTGGGAAACCACAATACTTCACTTTCTGGATTCTTCAAAAAGTTGAAGAACAGCTTTTATTTGAAATAGAATATTTTGTAACATTATAAATGTCACTTTTGATCAATTTAATGCATTCTTGATGAAAATATAAATTTCTTAAAAAAAAAAAACCAAACCCCAAACCTTTGAATGCTATCACTGACTTCTATTGATTTTAATATTCGCATATATATAGCAGACACTTTTATCTCACAACCTTACAAATGAGGATCTTAAAATCATATTTTCTACGCTTGCCCCTAAACCTGACCCTTACAGAAGTGTTTTCAAATTGTTATTGACTTTTGGTTAATGTATGTTCCTTTTGACCAGATTTTGGCAAGTTTTAATATATTTATGTCAAATTGCTTGTTTTAAGCATAAATCTCATTATTTTTTGCTAAATATTAAGAAAAAATGGCATTACGGTACAATAATGATTCAGAAACAAGTCATTCCTTTTCTTACATTTGAGCATTTAGGCAAATGTGTTTTGTTTTAAGGATTTTTTGCAGTGTGCTTCTCTAATTATCAGTATGAAACGGTTGCATCAGTGACCTCATGACCTCGAGACCGAGTGCCGCTCAGACCGCTCCTGAACAGGTTTCCCGTCTCAGCCAGGTTGGGCGGATGTCGGTGGAAAGGGTGTTTTCTCTTTTCCGAAATGATTTTGAACACGACACTCCTGTCGGCTGACTCATTATTGTATGAATGATACAATAATCCTGTCTGTATGACACAATACTATGATCTGATTACTGGTTAGAATCATCACTGCAGGCTAACAACCAAACAACCAACCACACCTGGTTTATAATAAGAAATAAACATGCTAAACATCACGGAACACCCTTGTGTACACTTTAGCATACTTTGAAAAAGAAGAAAATATACTTTAAAGTAATATAATTAACTGTGAACTGAATGTTTTCACACGTAATAGCATGTTCGCTGCAATTAAAAATATTATAGTTTAAATTTATATTAAATGCAATTAGTTGTGCTTTTTTGACCCACTTTAGTATACATGTAATTTCATAATTACTTCTATTTTCTTTGAAATATGGTTAAAGTTTAATGCTGAATGTACTGAGAAGCGTTTAAGATCATCTAAGATATACTTGTCATATCTATTGAAACTTGTATGTCATGCATTTTAATATTTGTAATCACACACTTGTAATGAAGTTGCAATTTAGTAAATTTAAAATATATTAACACTAAATGTAATACCAAATAACACTAAAGTTATAAAAACTAATATAATGTAATTTGATATAAGCAATTATTATAATCAAGTACTTTACTTAGTTACATCTAAATAAGTTCTTCTTTAAAGCAGGACAAAAGATTATTAAAAAAAATGATTTAAAATGTACTTTAAAGTAAAACTTAAAACTTTTCATTTAACATTATTACAAAGTGCACTTTTTAAAAGTGTACTTAAGTGTGTTAAGAAACATAGTCATGAAAGTGACTCTTTAAGTCCACTGAAGTGGCCTTTTATTTAATTAATATTACATATTCTGCATATGCAATTTTTAAAATATACTTTTAAGATTTGAAGTACACTACAAGTGCACATTCAATACAATTAAGCACACATTTTTTACAATTAAGGGCACAATAGATTTATGGTGGTAATATGTAAAAAATCACAGCATCACAGTTTCCACAAAGTTTCCACAAAAATATGACACGTGATGATAATTATAAATGTTTCTTGAGCAGCAAATCATCATATTAGAATGATTTCTGAAGGATCATGTGACACTGAAGAATGGAGTAATGATGCTGAAAATTCAGCTTTGATCACTGGATATAAATTACATTTTACTGTATATTCACATAGAAAACACTTATTTTAAATTGCAATAATATTTCAAAATTTTTACCATATTTTTGATCAAATAAATGCAGCCTTGGAGATCATTAAAAAAAATTAAGCACACTTTTTTTTTTTTACAATTAAGGGCACACTAGATGTAAAAATCGAGTTGTTTTTGCTCTACTAACTAGTACAGTTTAGCTTCGGCTTTTAGAAACATGCTTGTTTATCTTGAAAAAGTGAGAGAAGAATCAAATAAACCAGCTCTGACTGAGAAATCACGGCAGATGAATGACATGTCGGGAACTTAAGAACGATTCAAAGCACCTGCCCTGAGAGATTGAAAGAGTCTGCAGTGAGATTACAGACACTGAGGAAGTGAGAGGGCAAACGGCACACGTGAACGGCTTCAGAAAGGAAAAACATTTAGCCAAACGCACACGCTCATAGTGTCCCAAAGCTGAAGCTGTCCGGCTCCAGCCATATCTCAGAATGATGGAGGACCTGGATCAACACGGACGCTGGTGAACTTTCATCAAACTGACAGATGTGCCACTGCAAAGAGAGAGAGAGAAGCTCTACTGACAGACACACACACACACACACACACACACGGGTTTGTTTGCCGTAAACACGTTCATACTGCAGTTAAACATGGCTGTCACTCTTCTACTGAATGTTTAATCTCATTCTGTTTACAGAGTTATTTATGAGAATGACAAGCACGTTCTCCTGAAGTTGCTGCTGAAAAACAACTAAATTAAATCACCAAAGCACGTCTCTGGTCGATCATTTCTCTGAATTTGCATTTGCATTGATGTTTCTTGTTGATGTCAATCAGATACTGAGAAAAAAGACTCTACTTTTCAAAAGTTTGGGGTTGGTATGATTTTTTTTAAAATATTTTTTAAATAGTCCCTTATTCTCACCAAAGCTGCATTTATTTGATCAAAATTACAGTAAAAATAGTGAAATATTTTTACAGTTTAAAATAAGTGTTTTTCTATGTGAATATATTGTAAAATATAATTTATTCCTGTGATCAAAGCTGGATTTTCAGCATCATTACTCCAATCTTCAGTGTCACATGATCCTTCAGAAATCATTCTGATATGATGATTTGCTGCTCAAGAAACATTTCTGATTATTATCAATGTTGAAAACAGTTCATATTTGTGTGGAAACTGTGATACATTTAATTTGTCAGAATTATTTGATGAACAAAGTTCAAAAGAACTGCATTTATTTGAAATATAATTTTTTTTTGTAACATTATAAACGTCTTTGCTGTAATTTTTGATCAATTTAATGTATCCGTGCTCAGGGATGGGCAAAAATACATCAAAATGTATTTTAAAATAAAATACCAAATACCTTAATTTTAAATGTATCAAAATAAACTACAAAATACAGCAGCCACACCATGTATCAAAATAAACTACTGTATTTTTGTATTTTGAAAATACTACAAAATACTTATACAAGGGAGCATGACATTTCTTCACAAACCTTCCATCAATTGGCCTATTTAATCGATCCCTTCACCATTACACCGACTTGATTAAGTAAACAATGTTTGAAAGCAACAGCTTTTCTTTGGCCGAGTCAATCAATAAATCTGACATATGCAACCAGTTAAAGGCACAAATATGTAGGATTTTTAGATTAATATATTCAAAAACCACTAAAACAATGTTATATTTTTTGTTGACTTGTGTACTTACATTATTCCAAATGTTTCCAAGAAATTCTAAATCCAGAGAAATAAGCAATTTTAACCAGGACACACACCGTGTCCGTGTGTCGCCTATCAAATGATGTATTACCCTCGATTTCCCAATTTATTTTGTCGAAAAACCATGGAAACATCAAAGACACTTTAGTACTGGATATTATGAGTTTTATTAGACAGGGAAGCAACTGTTTGGATACATTCATCGACAGAAAACTCATCATGTTATATCGCTTAACACATTAAGGGCCAGATTTACTAAACGGGGCAAATTAGCGTGAGAGCGCAATTCCACAAATGTGTTGATGGGAGTGGCAAGTTTTGCACGTGATCTGCTGACATGCAAATTAAAGAACATTTACATAATGACTAACGCAATCTACCAAGAGCAGTGCAAATTAGAGTTGGGTCACAAATAAACAGAGCTGAATCCTGAAGCTGATGTTCTCATCAGGTGCGGGTCGACACAGGCTCAACTTAACTTGTAATCTGACAAAAACATACGCATATGCTGTATAATATAGTTTGCCAAGCCATGTTGGCCTATAGGATAAGGTCTTACTCTGGCATTTCAAAGAAATTAATAATCCTTCTACCACACGCTCTCTGTTCTCTGCGGTGTTTCCTAACAGCAACAATTGCAGCCATGTCACAAAATGGGTTCAGACATGCTTTTTTAGGGCGTTAAATAATGGTGTAAATACCAGTAAAATGACGAGCGCAAACATTAGTAAATCGCATTGTGTGATTCATTTAAATACTCTCCTCCCATAAGTTTGAGCATCTGAAAGGGAAACTCCTAAAAATGCATATGCAATAAGGTCAGCCGCAAACACAGCTCAGTCCACGCGTTTTCAGCGCTAATTTTATACTGCGTGTCTTTAGTAAATCCCGACAGTAGTTTTTTAATGCCAAAAGAGGGTTTGCGCTGGCACAAGCTTAGTAAATCTGGCCCTTAGTCTTTTTGTTTGAATCTCGTTTTCTTGATTTATAGCGAATACCATGTTTTACCATGACTAATATTGATCTAGCTTACTGCAGTGTGCAACAAGCGTCTCATAGCAGCTGCTGAGCGAACGCACAGAGTAGCACTATAAGAAGTGAAGTGAAGAAGAAGTGAAGAAGTGAAGTGACATGTGGCCAAGTATGGTGACCCATACTCGGAATTTGTGCTCTGCATTTAACCCATCCAAGTGCACACACACAGCAGTGAACACACACACCCGGAGCAGTGGGCAGCCATTGCTGCGGCGCCCGGGGAGCAGTTGGGGGTACGGTGCCTTGCTCAAGGGTCTCACCTCAGTCGTGGTATTGAGGGTGGGGAGAGCGCTGGACATTCACTCCCCTCACCGACAATCCCTGCCGGACCTGAGACTCGAACCCATGACCTTTGGGTCACAAGTCCGACTCTCTATCCAAGTCCGACTCTCTATCCATTAGGCCACGACTATACCAACTTTCAACACACAAATGTATCTAATATGATAAGCAGCGCTGCTTTACCCTACGTGCACACGACCGAAAGAAGCGGAAGCGGCGACTGTGGCATAATAAAAGATCCGCTGCTGTCGAGCTGTGTCGCGCTCGTCTCTCATTAGTAATCGCTCCAGTGGGCTCGTTCAGCTCTCACAACACTCGGTCCTGCTCTGCTTCATACTACAGTAACGTTAATAATCTCTCCATGAACGTGATTTCTGCCTGAGTCCTGTCCAGATTCTTTTCCACTGGCTGTAGATGTGAAGACAACACATCCCATGATTCCGTGAAATCAAGGTGTCATCGAGCTTCGCCTTTGTTTTGAATTAGCGATCTTTAGAGGTGAAAATTTACATATTGCGGCTTTAACAGAACAAATATTCACATATCCCTGTGATCTCCCAGATGAAGGTTAGTTTTAAAGTAACCAACAGTATAATGTTTGCAAATGACTCATAATTGTATCCTAATTTAGTTACTTGGTAATAAAGGGGCTACTTTGCATCAGCAACACTGACTCAATGACAAACAAGTCATTCATAAGAAGACAACTGATGGCAGCTGTATTCATAGCAACTAGTTTTTAACCAAGTGATTGTTAATCATAAATATAGGGGGTTGCTGCTCGGTAATGTTTTCAAGAACATTATGTAAATTGGTATACTATTTAGCCTAGGCTACCAAAACAAACACCAAAACTTAACATGAACTGTTCAAAATGATAGCATTTCATAGCGTTTCTTGACAACCTTCTTCCATATGCATCAATGTTCTGTTCTGATCTCAAGTCTCTGCAAACTATACAGTAAGCACCAATCAGAGGCCGCATTTTTATGATGTCGTCATGTAGACTTCTTACAAAGTATTTTACAGTATTTTAAAAACACTAAAGTATTTTGATACAAAATACAAAGCCATTTTCATCAACCCTATCAAATACAAATTACAAAATACTATTTTGTATTTGAAATACATGTATCATAAATACTGCCCATCCCTGTCCGTGCTGAATAAAAGTATTAATTTCTTAAAAAAAATATATATATATATATTATT
>RJVU01050255.1:300544-314155 GCA_003731715.1 Anabarilius grahami | reverse complement strand
GTAAATGAGAGCAGAGGAACTCATGGTGTCATGGACGGGACGGCAGATGGCCGATCTCACAGTGACTTTCTTTCAGCGGGATGATCGGAGCGCTGCGGTGTGATGAATGTTGAATCACATGAAAACAGAGTTTACTGTAAACGGACAGGAAATGAGCTGAATAATGTGTGTGTGCTTCTCTCTCACCTGTCCTCATCTTGTCAGAATCTGTCAGAGAGACAAACGTCTGTTCTCGATTGTCTTTGCCAGGAGTCAGACACGCTTCCCTGCTGCACGCGTGACGCTCCTGTGAGAGATTCCCGCTTCCCGTTGTGTCATTAATGTCATCACCAACCTGATATTTTTTTAACATGAGCATCTAATGTGTGTGATTTGGATTGAATGGAGGGTGGTGTAAATCTTTGGCTAAACAGCAGGTTCAGATGATGAAAGCTTTTCCAAACTTCCAAGTCCATTTGAAAAGGTGATTTGGGATTCAGACGGCTCATATGAGAACAGCACAGTTCACAGTGGATATGAATGCAATCAGCAGTTCGCTTCTGCAAGTTAGGGCTGTTGATTTATGAATAACTTGCATTTTTCGTTCATTCTTTTATGTTTCTGAATAAGTCTCTAAATAAACCACCTTCAGATGGACAAAAGAACCATTCTGTGCATGTGCTTTGTCTTATTTTTTATATTATTATTGGACTTTTTATTTTATTTTTTGCCTTTACTCATACAGTAGGATCAAACTCAAACCTGGTTCTCTGCGAGCCAACAGCTCTAATACACTACCATTCAAAAAAAAAAAAAATTATGAAATGATATACTTTTATTCGGCAAGGATGCATTAAATTGATCAAAAGTGACAGTAAAGACATTTATAATGTTACAAAAGATTTTTAATGAATATAAATGCTTTTCTTTTGAACTTTGTTCATCAAAGAATCCTGAAAAATAAAATGTATCACAGTTTCCACAAAAATATGACTGTTTTTAATTATGCAGAAAAATCAGCTTTGATCACAGGAATAAATTACATCTTACAATATATACATATAGAAAACAGCTATTATTGAATTGTAATAATATTTCGTGATTTTTACTGTATTTTTAATCAAATAAATTCAGCTTTGATTACAGGAATAAATTACTTTTTACCATATATTCACATAGAAAACAGCTATTTTAAATTGTAATATTTAGTGATTATTACTGTATTTTTAATCAAATAAATTCAGGTTTGATCACAGAAATATATTACATTTTACTATATATTTACATAGAAAACAGCTATTTTTGAATTGTAATATTTCGTGATTTTTACTGTATTTTTAATCAAATAAATTCAGCTTTGATTACAGGAATAAATTACTTTTTACCATATATTTACATAGAAAACAGCTATTTTTGAATTGTAATATTTAGTGATTTTTACTGTATTTTTAATCAAATAAATTCAGCTTTGATCACAGGAATATATTACATTTTTACTATATATTCACATGGAAAACTGCTATTTTAAATTGTAATATTTCATAATTTTTACGGTATTTTTAATCAAATAAATTCAGCTTTGATCACAGAAATATATTACATATTACATTTTACTATATATTTACATAGAAAACAGCTATTTTTGAATTGTAATATTTAGTGATTTTTACTGTATTTTTAATCAAATAAATTCAGCTTTGATCACAGGAATATATTACATTTTTACTATACATTCACATGGAAAACTGCTATTTTATATTACGATAATATTTCACTATTTTTACTGTATTTTTGATCAAATAAATGCATCCTTGGTGAACATTAAAGACTTTTGAACAGTATTTTATGTCCAGTTTTTATCTTTTTCTTCAGTCTGCTGTCATGTCTGCATGTGAGTTTTGACCCTCTGTTCTTGTCTTACAGGTGTTGGAGCGTCTCTTCCAGAAGGGCTTCAGCGTGGCTGCGTCCTGCGGCGGCGGCGTGGACTCGTCCCAGTTCAGCGAGTACGTGCTGTGCCGCGAGGACAGGCGGAGTCAGTCCATGAACACGCCCATCAGGATAAAGCAGGAGCCGCTGGACTAGAGTCACACGCTCAGGCCCTCGGCCCCTCGACACACAGACTCGCAGCGTTTATACGGGGAATGTAATGTACACACACACACACCGCACCAAGAAAGCCCAAAGAACTTCAACAGGATCTTGCTGTTCCACCAAACCACCAATCAGAGGACGTCCTCACGCATATGGAATGCAGGCCACGCCCCTCTGCCGGTGCAGTGTGTGTTATTTTCTTGTAATAATCAAGGCTCAGCGCTTACAAATGATGGCACTGACGCCAACACGACTCCATCGTCAGGGGCCGAGGGTCGATTTCTCGCTCTCCACGGATTGTTTTTCATTTCAACCTTGTTGTTTATAAAGTTCAAGACTTTTTCACTCCTTATAGCGCCATGTTGTATGCGGTTAGCAGTACTAGGATGGAGTTTTGTGTTTATTTCTTTTGTTACATGAAGGATGATGGGAGTGTTGTTCTGAAGGCATTACATTTGAGAGACTTTCCTGGCAGCGCTCGCAGAAACGCTATTACGCCCTCGGGCTGCGTGGCGAAAGCAGTCTGGGGTTTAATGCGTTCGGCGCTCCAGCAACCTTCTTTGTTTGAAGGAGCTGCAAGCAAACGCGGGTGTTTCTGAAGCCTGCATTGAAAAATAGGTAACGCTGATGGAGCGAGCTGTAGTTAAGCATATCGTTAAACGTTTGAAATTTTTATAAGCTCTCTAATGCTTGAATCAAAAGAGTTCTGAACTAAATACAAAGAGTTGTGTGTGTTACGAACAAAATTTTAAGGATCTTGAGGCAAAACATTGGAAGGTATCTAGAGGAAATCCATAGTGTTCATAACATACGTTTGCACTTAAATGCATCTCAGACACCGAGACGACGGTGTGAAAACAAGCCGCCCGCGTGTTTAAAGATTCAGTGGAAATAGACTCAAGTTTGAGTCTGCTGACAGAATGAGGGTAGTAACTATGGTGCATTAATTTTTAAACCATCTTTGTGAATGAATAATCATTATTCATTAGCCCAGTTTATCAGGTTCAGTTTTTCGATTGTTTGAAGTTGTCCGTTTTCTGTTTTTGACGTCAAAATGTTGTCAGATGCTGAATCAAGGACGGATGTGTTGTGAATTTGTGTGATGAATGTGGCTTCTTGTGTCCAAACGCTCAGAGACATCACATGTGTTTACACTGGACGTGTGCCGCACACAACTACATCTACAGTGAACTAACAAATCAACACTGCAGGCACACATCGGGACACTTTATTCCGTCTGTCTGAAAAATTATGGAAGCTTGTTGCCGCCATGATATAAAAATCTCTTTTTATCTCGCAATTTTGACTTTTTTTCTCACAATTGCGAGTCATAAAGTCTTTTTTTCCCCCTCACAACTGAACGTTATAACACGCAAATGCGAGTTTATATCTCACAATTCTGACTTTATAACTCGCAAATGTGAGTTTATATCATGCAATTAGAGGAAAAAAAGTCAGAATTGGGGGAAAAAAGTCAGAATTGCGACTTTAAACATCACAATTCTCACTTTATAACTATTATATAACGCAATTCTGAGAAAAAATGTCAGAATTGTGAGATAAAAAGTCACAATTACCCTTTTTATATTTTTATTTAGTGGCGGAACCAAGCTTCCATGGAAAAAAGATAGTATTTGCAAAAATAATAAATTGATTTCCATAAAACAAATTTTTTTTTTCTGTCCCATCAAAGCCAGCTTGTAATTTGCTCTTTAGCCTAATGGATTTAACCCTTCTGTTAAACATTTAAACGTGATCTATATATATCTAATGAAATCTATAAAAAACAAAATTATATTGTATACATACATATATATATATATATGTACAGTAGTGGCCAAAAGTGATGTCCGGCCTATGAATATTCCCATTTTCACCCTTCAATTAAATATTATAAAAATAAAAAATAAATTGCAAAGAATGTTTAAACATATTTCTGTAGTTCTGCTTGGAGTCAATTGTTTTATTTGTGATAATAACTCAATGAAACATGCCAAAATTGTGCAACAATTTTTGTCCAGCCTGTACTACAAAGAGATTTTGAACACATGCAAGAACAAGAAAACCAACTAAATATTAATAACTTATTGTCTTAATTTTTCTGAGCTTTTTGTTTTTTTATGCATTTGTTTTTGCATGTAAAATAAAACCTGTAGTTTGCCTCTTTTGCCAAATAATTTTGTCAGATAAACAGCTTTAGTGTTTTGTTTTTCCTTCATATTTAAAATATTAAAAAAATGTAAAATATTTTCCTCATATTTTGATGGTTTGATCGAACATTAAAAACAAATATCCCCCCCGAACATCACTTTTGCCCACTTCTGTATATATGTGACCCATATGTTTTGTTGTTGTTGTTGTTTTTACAGTGAACAGATAGCAATCTAGTAAATTTACCTTTTCTATAATTTTGAGAATCATAAAAGGGACAATTTTCTTAAGGCAATAGGAGGGTTGTGTCATTTTTTTCAACCACGTGTATACAATGTTGTGGCATTTTGCATACATTTTATTTTCTATTTTTTAATTGTTTTTATGATGTAAGTCTAGCCTCCGTTGTTAGTGAACGGTGCGGCTTCAGTCCAGTGTAGACACGGGTCATCATCATCACAGCACTGATCTGGGCGGAGGTCACTTCCCTTCCACTGATCATCCCGATCAAAGTCCCACAGAAGAACAAACTCCTCCAGTCTGCGTTTGTGTGACTCACACATGCTGTTTCTTCTCGCCCAAACGTCCTGATCAAAAACAAACAGCCTCGTTCTGATTTGTCCGTCCCATGTTTAGTTTAACTCAAGATAGATGCAGTCTGGAGTCTGAATGCGTTCATTAACACAGTCGTTTTCTTTGCCGTCTGATTAAGTGTCCACAGCCGCGGCGTCTCTGCTTCAGGCGCGTCTCTCCCCCCGCGGGGAAGCCCACTCGATCCGGCTTTGTTCTGACCCAGAGCTGGTCCAGTTCCGTCACAAAGGGAATGGCCAACCACCCCTTTCATGTGCCGAAGGGTGTGTGTGAGAGCAATCCCAGCATGCATTCCTCACATGCATTCCCAGGGCAGCACATTTACAATCCCAAAACGCACAGAGCACAAACACTGAACCGCTCAGATCATGTGGATTCAAAAGAGCGAGTCCCGGTGCGGATAAAACAATGTATGTTGTACCTAACAAGATCACAGCTGGCTTAACAGAAGGTTTTCGAATTCAGATGAATCGTTGGATTCCTTCCCATGTTGTTGTAATGCATTTCAGGACTCTGTGGATTGGGTGAAACGCTTCATCAGGCCTCAATGCTGGTACTATGTACAGTAATTTGTATATTGAAAGAGTTCAGATGCTGGTTTCTCTTTGTAAACAGACCCAAAAAACATCCTGACACTGCTTTAATACTAGAAGACTGATGGGTTAAAAATGAGCAAAGCAATATGATATGTACATACAAATGACAAAAGAAAATCCTCAACATTTCAAAATGTCTACCAAGGTGAAAAATGTCATTATTTAATGTATTAATAATTAGACTGTGGTATTAAAGGGCATGTGTTTATTTACAGTGTCTTCTTTTTTATTTACTTGCATATTTGCTATAATAAAAAAGACGTAATATTCACCTGGCAGTTTTTGTGCTTTTCATCCACTTTTATAAATCAATGAAATATTCATAAATTACTGATAAACTTCTGATTATTACCGATCTGTAGTTCAGTCAGTGGTTGTCAACTGGTTTTGCTTCGGATTGTGAACTCGACATGTTTGCTTTGCTGTTCAAACTCTTCACTGTTCAGCTCAGTTTCTCCCTGCTGTCCATGACCCGATCAGAACAGACCTCAGGCTAGTTTTTGGGTCACGACCCCTCCAGTTGAGAACTTATCCGCTGTGCTAGATTACAATATTATCTACACATAGTTGCTGAACATATTTGTTGTTTTTACTTAAAGTTTAGTCAGCTTGAAATGTGAAGTTGTACTAAGTGACAACTTGGATGTTTGAGTTGATGAAACTTAGTTTTAAGGCAGCACAAACACTTAAGTTGAAACGACATTTTATATATAAATGTGTGTATATATACATAATACATATGCTACAAATGTATATACTTTTTTATGCTTTTCCAAGTTTTTCTGGCCTAGGAAAATTGACGTAACCCTTTATTCAAATATTATAAAATATTTGATTTAAAAATGTGTTAAATATATTGTAATATTAGCATATTGCATAGCATATTGTAATATAGCGTAGTTGTGATTGGAGTCAATTGTTTTATTTGTGATAACGCAATGAAACACGCCATATTGTGCGATATAATTTTTGGCCAGGCTGTCATACAAAGAAATTATGAACACATGCAAAAACGAGAGAACCAGTTGAATATTAATAACTGATTATGTTTTAGTCATTGTATTTGCATAGTAAAATAAAGCCTGTAGTTGTAGTTTGCCTTTTTTGCCAAATAATTGTGTCAGATAAACAGCTTTAGTGTTTTGTTTTTCCTTCATATTTAAAATATTAAAAAAATATCAAATATTTTCCTGTATATTTTGATGGTTTAATCGAACTTGTTGGTTCATTTAAAACAAATATCCCCCCCACTAATGTATGAATATTGTTAATAAATATTTTTTTTGAATAAATAAAAGTTATATCAATTTATAACATACACTCTAAAAAATGCTGGTTTAAAAACAACCCAAGTTGGGTTGAAAATGGACAAACCCAGCGATTGGGTTGTTTTGACCCAGCAGGTTGGGCAAACATTTAACCCAGCCGCTGGGTTAAAACAACCCAATCGCTGGGTTTGTCCATTTTCAACCCAACTTGGGTTGTTTTTAACCCAGCATTTTCTAGAGTGTATAGTTTTAAAATATATACACTGTAAAAAATATTTTCCTGATTTGTTATCAAAACATTTTTTCTTTTGTCAAAACAACTTAGATAATTAATGTAGTTCAGATAACATAATATTTTGAGTGTCTGTTGATTAAACCAATCACCTTCATTGTATTAACTCAAATTTTTAATTTCAATGAACTCAAAATTTTAAGGCAACCAGGTAACTTACTTTTTTAAAGTTAAACCAACAATTCTTTTTTAGAGTGTACATAGTTATACATATAATAACATTTATAAAGTTTCTAAATATAAAATGTAAATATACAACGTTTATATCATAAAAAGTTGTGAAATGGTGAACCGCACCCATGTAAACAACATTTTGAAGTTTAGTAAACAGCTTATTTATTCCTTTACAAAATAGGTACAAATACAGAAGTATGTTCACACAAACAGAAATATTTCAGGATATGTACAGAATTTACCAAAAATAAGATAGTTCTAATAAACACAAGGTCTTGTAAACAATATATACAAATTATCCATAGATCAAAACATTAAATTCCAGCTGTGCACATAATACAATATGAAGAGAGATCTAATAATATTTTGGCTACAAAGCGTAAGTCATAGAAAGAGCCTCCAGCAGAAAACAGAAATCAGAAGATTAATAAAGTCGTTTTAAAACAAATACATTGTGCTTGTTTCACGTCGGACTGTCGGGGAACGAACCGTATTGCCTGAAAAGTGGCAAACATGGATGCGAATGATAAAATATAAATAGGTACAAAACGAAGTTTCCCTTTAAGAGTTTTCGGCTGAACGTTCAGAAACACTGAAGACATAAAAACCAATGAAACTAAAACCTTCGACGTGTGTTCAGTTTCTGCAAAGCAACAGGATTCATGGTGCATAGAAGAGCGAGAGGGTCTCAGAATGAAGAAAGGTCACAGAACTTGACCTCTCCTGACATCATGTACGGCGAACCCTCATGAAAATAAATGCTTACAGGTCGGTCCGGACAGGACTCGAGTTCTTCCTCATAATAATATCTGACTGACATCAATAAATTAAAATAGCTTTCTGTTACAATCAGGCACACAAACAGGAAAATGCACTGCAAAAAAAGTATTTTCTTAATCAGTATTTTTGTCTTGTTTGACAGTACAAATATCTGAACTTCAATCTGAAATCAAGATACATTTACTTTATAGAAGCAAAATGGTTTAAGATATTAAGTATTATTTTCTGAAAAATTTATGAACATTACATTTTTTTTTTAAAAACTTGCCAATGGGGTCTGAAAAATAATCTTGCTTTCCCTTCAAATTAAGTTTATTGGCAACACTTTAGAATAAGGGTCCATTAGTTAACGCTAGTCAGTGCATTAACTAACAATTAAATGTTCACCCAAAAAAGGAAATTTCATCATCATTTACAGTTTGTGTTCAGCAGAAGAAAGAAACTCATGCTGGTTTGTGCACGAGTTAGTAAATCGAGGGAACGAATTGGTAAATCGTGCACATGTGTTAGAAAATCGAGGGAACAAATTAGTAAATCGTGCGCATGAGTTAGAAAATCAAGGGAACGAATGAGTAAATCATGCGCATGAGTTAGAAAATCAAGGGAACGAATGAGTAAATCGTGCACATGTGTTAGAAAATCGAGGGAACAAATTAGTAAATCGTGCGCATGAGTTAGAAAATCAAGGGAACGAATGTGTAAATCATGCGCATGAGTTAGTAAATCGAGGGAACGAATGAGTAAATCGTGCGAGTGAGTTAGTAAATCGAGGGAACGAATGAGTAAATCGTGCGAGTGAGTTACTAAATCGAAGGAACGAATGAGTAAATCGTGCGCACGAGGTAGTAAATCGAGGGAACAAATTAGTAAATTGTGCGCACGAGTTAGTAAATCGAAGGAACGAATGAGTAAATAGTGCGCACGAGTTAGTAAATTGTTTTACGAATGAGTGAATCGTGCGCATGAATGAGTAAAATGAGTAAATCGTTTTACGAATGAGTGAGTTAGTTCCCTCGAATTTACTCAATGAACGAATGAGTAAATCGTGCGCATGAGCTAGTAAATCGAGGGAACGAATTAGTAAATCGTGCGCACGAGTTAGTAAATCGAGGGAACGAATGAGTAAATCAAGGGAACGAATGAGTAAATCGTGCGCACGAGTTAGTAAATCGAAGGAACGAATGAGTAAATCGTGCGCATGAGCTAGTAAATCGAGGGAACGAATTAGTAAATCGTGCGCACGAGTTAGTAAATCGAGGGAACGAATGAGTTAGGCCTGGGCGATATATCGCATGCGATTGTCACGCGGATTTTTGTCAGTAAAGCCAGTTCCCTGATTACCGCTAAAACGCCATCAGCTGTAGTAAATCAAGGGAACGAATTAGTAAATCGTGCGCGTGAGTTAGTAAATTGAGGGAACAAATGAGTAAATTGTTCGCACAAGTTAGTAAATCGAAGTAACGAATTAGTAAATCGTGCGCACGAGTTAGTAAATCGAGGGAACGAATGAGTAAATCGTGCGCGTGAGTTAGTAAATCGAGGGAACGAATGAGTAAATCGTGCGCACGAGGTAGTAAATCGAAGGAATGAATGAGTAAATCGTGCGCATGAGTTTGTAAATCGAGGGAACGAATTAGTAAACCGTGCGCACGAGGTAGTAAATCGAAGGAATGAATGAGTAAATCGTGCACATGAGTTAGTAAATCGAGGGAACGAATGAGTAAATCGTGCGCGTGAGTTTGTAAATCGAGGGAACGAATTAGTAAATCGTGCGCACGAGGTAGTAAATCGAAGGAATGAATGAGTAAATCGTGCACATGAGTTAGTAAATAGAGGGAACGAATGAGTAAATCGTGCGCACGAGGTAGTAAATCGAGGGAACGAATTAGTAAATTGTGTGCACGAGTTAGTAAATCGAAGGAACGAATGAGTAAATAGTGCGCACGAGTTAGTAAATTGTTTTACGAATGAGTGAATCGTGCGCATGAATGAGTAAAATGAGTAAATCGTTTTACGAATGAGTGAGTTAGTTCCCTCGATTTACTCAATGAACGAATGAGTAAATCGTGCGCACGAGTTAGTAAATCGAAGGAACGAATGAGTAAATCGTGCGCATGAGCTAGTAAATCGAGGGAACGAATTAGTAAATAGTGCGCACGAGTTAGTAAATCGAGGGAATGAATGAGTTAGGACTGGGCGATATATCGCATGCGATTGTCACGCGGATTTTTGTCAGTAAAGCCAGTTCCCTGATTACCGCTAAAACGCCATCAGCTGTAGTAAATCAAGGGAACGAATTAGTAAATCGTGCGAATGAGTTAGTAAATCAAGGGAACTGATTGATTTTCCCTTGATTCTCCGGAATTTTCCAGCAATCCATGTTTTGACTGCTATACCGTAGGGGGCGCTGTTACGAATCTTCTGAAAGATTACAGAATCTCTGGATCAAAACACAGGCGAAGAAGAAGCAGAAACAAGCGATCGAAGCATTGCATGTCAAATAACGCAAACATCAAACAGCATATAAATCAAAACTAATGCTACTGAATAAAAAAAAAAATGGTGTGTTGATGGACTCGATCTACTTCATCTGTGTTTTGATCATTGTTCTGAATCCCATCTGAACAAAGTATTTGACAAAAACACAATTTTCTCAGCTTTTTTGTTCAAAATGTAGCTTTTTTTATGAATCTTGCACACATTCAAGTGTGCAAAAGAATGCATGAAGCTAGAATGTTTTGTTGTTGTTGTTTAAAAGTAGAAGCTCTGTTCTTTCTTTTGATATATTGTATGTTCAGATATTCATACAACAGAATATTCTGGAGGCCATGAAATTTTTTGTGAAAATGATCAAAAATGCTGCCGCTTGGCAAAAAAGTTATAATTTCAGAAAATAAGACTAAGGTATCTTGATTTAAGAATGTTTAGATGATTTTACTAAGAAAACAAGACAAAAATACTAAGGAAGGAAATATTTTTTTGCAGTGTGAATCAAACCAGAAAACGCTGAGTGAGATTAAACATCACTAAACAGGTAGAATCGGCTTGAAACACAGTCAAGGGCAGTGAAATCCAGTTTTACACTCCATACAGCGCCAAAAATGAAAACATGAAATCAAAATGAAGCTTTAATACTTTCATAATACATGCTCCTGGTCTTATTGTAATTGATTCATCAGTGCACGTTCATCCCAAGTACAACTGTTTGTCTTCATAATGTAGTGCTGCTTTCAAAACGGAATTATTTCTTTCTTTTCTCATTGAATATCATGTTTCAACATCATCACATTACAGAAGTCAAACAGACACAGGAACATGAAGTGTTTGCGTGTTGGTATTGCTATAGTTCGGATCTCTGCTGGCCTGATTTTGGATTCTTGCTCCTCACGGACACATATTAAAGGGACGCAAATCACAATGACAGACAGAAGCTTCATGATCGATTCAAATGATTTAGAAGGAACGTTTCATTCCTTGATGCAGACTTGAGTTTAAAGCGTTATTTTGTTGCTAAAATAGTCATTTATACATGCTTTTAAAACCAATATTCATCAAAAAGTCTATTTACATTAAAGTCTCGCTGATAAAGGTTTCGAAAAGAGTTTTAGTTGATAAATTCAGCTTTTTGTGGGGTGTTAAATACTGTGATTGCACTGCATTGCACAAAAAAAATGATTTTCTTCCTCAGTATTTTTGTCTTGTTTTCCAGTACAAACATCTAAACATTCTTAAATCAAGATGCATTTACTGGAGAAGCAAAATGACTGAAGTTATTAAGTCTTGTTTACTGGAAAATGTATTAAAATGAAGTGTTTATGCTTAAAACAAGAGCAAAAAACAAGATATTTGCTCTTAAGCATAAACTCTTCATCTTTGATAAGATATTAAGTGTTGTTTTCTGTAAGAATTAAGTAATTTTCCTTCCTAAGTAAATGTATCTTTGAGATTTTTTTTAGATATTTGTAATGAAAAACAAGACAAAAATACTAAATAAATCATTTCTTGTCATGTGGTTTGACACTGATGATGATGATGATGATGATGTTTGGGAAAGTCTGCATAAGGTTTAGAGAACAACGATTCTTTAACAGAAAAGTACATTGATCACTTCAAGGCGTTTCGTCTCAAAGATCGTTCACTGTAAGCGCTCCGTGTTGAATATACAGCAGAATGACATCTGCACTGCAAAAAACATCAGCTTCATCAGGATTTCAGGCTTGTTTGACACTAAAAAACATGCAAAAATGCATGAAATATTACTATATTCTTGTTCTAAGCATAACCAAATGAAATGTAGTGAAGCTTATTTTAAAGTCACTATGAAATCAAACTTTCCAAATTCTTATTTTATTATAGAATATTGCAGTATTTATTATAAATGATCGGTGCACATCATCGTGTTAAATTCGTGTTTCTCGTAATCTTGAATCAGAATAACAGTGACATCTCTTCTCTGACGACGAGGGCGGGGCAACCTGTCACTCACATGAGCTCCACCAATAGCAAACCACAACCATCCAATCAATTCCCCACAGACAAAATCAAGCCCCGCCCTACATTTGTTCTCTGTTTAACTTGGATATGCGTCACTATAGAGTGGTGCAGGTATGACGTCAGAAACGCAATTAATTGTTTCACCCAAACTTTTTTTTACTGGAAAACGCAGTAAAAATGCTGATGAAGTGATATTTGCAGCGTCAGATTCATTCATACACAAAAACAAACAAACAAACAAACGCTCCTCGGCTCAAAGCCGGAGACACAAGCCTTAAAATTCACTATCATAAATACAATTTACCTAATAACGTTGAGGAGAAAACAGGAAACGTGAAGTACATCTTGGTTTTTTTCTCTTTTTTTCCCCAAACCTTTTTCTATCAAAAGCAACGCTGACATCACAAGGTCACAGATACTGAATGGGGCTGAAGGCACGTCGCAGGGCTGAGAAGGAAGTGAACGTCTGCTCGGGTCGTTTGGCTGCTGATTCCTCTGTAGTGTGAAGAGTTCGCTTAGCGTTCGCTTAGTGTTCACTACTTCAGGAGAGCGCGGTACAGTAAGAGAGATCTGCTCGTCTCTCTCTCCTGCTCCATGTAGAAGATGAAGTCCCTGAGATTGACACGTGTTATTCTCTGGCGGGAATACTGCCGTGACGAGCTGGAGGAGGCCGACGATCCGGCCGGAGAACCTGCCGAACTCCCCGACACCTGAGGAGAACGAAACACAGTTCTGTTATTGTTAAACATACGGACGCAGAAGTTCAGATCTGTACTGTCGCACATTTATAGATATGAAGTGTGGGAGACTCAACTCACAAGAGCTTCCTGTAACCTTTGACACTACGCACGAAGGTAACGTGAATTCTTATAAACAAAAATTCATAACACAAAAAATATTGGGTAAAACAATCCATTTCAATGTACTGATTTTTTTTTTTTAAACAGTTCACTTTCAACATTTTTATTTACAGAAACCATAAGCTGCAATAAAATAAAATAATTAAATTGATAATTATAAATACTTAAAATAAATAAATCCCAATATTCCAATCATTAAATGTTCTTAATTGTTTACATTATTACTAATATATTTACATGACTTTTCTTGTTTGTGATTAGTTTTTTAATTATATAAATTTTTTTATAGATATTATATAATATATATACAAATATAACATTTTTAGATTATTATT
>RJVU01050255.1:260674-292299 GCA_003731715.1 Anabarilius grahami | reverse complement strand
GCTATATATTTTATATATATATATATATATACACACACACACATAAACAGACACGTAAACAGAAACACACATATGTACAATTTCACAAATTTCCAAGAAATATTTTAGGCCAAAATTAAAACAACAAAATGGGGAAAAAAGAAAAAAATGGACATATTGTATATGTGATATTTTCATGACAATTCCGCGCATTTTCTTCCCAAATTCTCATTACTACTTTTCTCTGTAATATGAAAACAAAAATTAAAAAATAATAAATAAATAGAATAGAAAAGCAGATATAGTCCTAAAATAGTCTTCATGTTTTTATGCAAAATATTTCGAACTCATTTTGGGCTGAAAAGTGACCCAGGCATGTATTCAACCGAAAAGCGATCGTGAGGAACTTTCATAAACCAGACAAACACGAGCAGCACTAAAGCACAACACTAATGTTCACCGTCATTCAGGGCCTGAGAATGACTTCAGACAGGATGACTTCTGCTTTTCCATTATGACTTCAGCACTCTCTCGTTCTCATTGTCATCAGGAGTGTGTGAGCGAGGCCCTCCCATCATGTCAGAGCGACTGAGGCCGAGCCAACAGCCAAAGCTTTCCCACATGTCTACCTCCATGTTGCATTAGAGCGACCCCGGCTCACCCGCCTCCCCTCTCCCCACGCTCAGAGCGCCCACACCAGCCTCGCCGCGGGGCCCGAACCGTCTCGCGCTCCACACCGGCATCGGCCATTAATTAAGACCAGAAATTCCCTCTCACTTTTCCTCTCCTCCTCCTTCGCCAGGAGAAAAGGCCGATGAGGACATTTTGAAAGAGTTAGCAGATGTTGAGTGATTAGCCCGAGGCGTTTTCGACATCGCCCGAGTGATGTATTTGATGTGGAGTTTATTCAGCTCCAATAAACGTATAAAGAATTACAATAATAATTCACAGATGTATATTGCGCGGATTATACGTGGAGCCCTCGCTTTGAACCGCGCCACGGCAGCCAAGAGTAACAAAGGCAGGAGAAAAGGATGAAGACGGCTTTGTTTTTCGGCTTTCTGCTAATCAAAGGGTCAGAGAAGCTTGAGAGAGCTGTTCTTACACACACCTTTATAATATTCAGTTTGCTTTGGTGAAGCTCAGACAATAGTGAATGCAGTAAACTATGAAAATACTAATTGGGGTCCTTCAGTTGCTTAGAAAATAGTACTATGGTGGAATATGTGTGTGTGTGTGTGCTTTTTTTATTGCCGATGTGTGAACAGCCTGTAACGAAACTTAAAAAACGAGACCTTTACTGACTTGAAAGCCTGTAGACTAATTTTCATGTGAATGACTCAGGAAGTTTTTGCTGGGAAAATCCAAAGGATGTGGCGTTTGCTAAAAACGAATGCTTATACAATGTTCAGAATAAAACCCATTCTGTACTGTAATGTCAATGTGTCGTGCAAAGAAAAGGGATTCATTCAAACTATAGTCTCACATATATAGTCAGATTTATATAGTCTATAGTCTCAGATATACTTTATAATCTTACTATTATTATAGTGTAATTTTAAATACCTCATCTGTCGACATGATGCCGGTGAATCGCAGAGCTTTTCCGAATAAATACACATCATTCTGATCTGTTTTCTCATTTTTGTGATTATTTTGCTATTGAGAGGAAAGCGTGCAGCACATATTTACATATTTATCTACACATCGCTCTCAGCAGCGTGGATGTCGTTGGGATGATTGTTAAAAGTACGTCTCTGTAAAGGTTTTTTTTTTTTTACTTCTAAGCAAAAACTTAAAAAGAATTTCGCCGTGAGTATAATGGAGCAATGAATCACGTTCAGTCTCTTTACGTGTGAACAAGTGCGAGCACGAGCAATAAGATGCTGGCTGCAGTTCACTTAAACGGCCACCGGTGTCGCTAATAACAACGGTTTCTGAATTCTACATAGAGCCCCTTTAACTGAGACTATATATTTATACTTAAAGTTATACTTAATTAATTTGTCACATTACAGGATCTTTCAAAATGAACTAATGGAAGGAAAAATAATTAAAATAGCATGAATTACGCCCAGGTAATACCGAGGTATTCTGATAAATACTGTTTTTTAAAATACTTAAAGTAGATTTATTTTATTGTTTTGGTCTCTGGTGAGGTTAGTAACATAGTGAATGTGGAAAACGTCTCGGGTTACTGATGTAACCCTTGTTCCCTGAGTAAGGGAACGAGACGCTACGTCAATGACGTGATGGGAACTTATCACGTCATTGACGTAGCGTCGATAGTTCCCACAAAAGGGAACGATGAAAATGCTAATTAGGGTCCTTCACTCGCTTGGAAAATAGTACTATGGTGGTATCATCGTAAAATATCAGATCATAAAATATATATATATATATGACAAAAGAGTGTTTTTTATTTAATAATACATTTATATATATTATTTAAAATAAATGTATAATGAACGCAGCTTTTATGAGCTTGTATTCATTTGAGAGACTATACATTTATTAGGGGTGTAACAGTACATGTATTCGTCCCGAACTGTACGGTACAGACAAATAAAGTCAGTCACAGGCGAAAGGGGGTGTGCGTGGTAATGCAACACTGTTTGCTAACCGCCACAACAGGAAAAAGCGCAAAAGAAGAAGAACAGACCATCTAAATATGCATGTAATCTCTTCAACCGCGGAAAGCTTGAGAATAATATCTCACGTAGCATTACATTTACCATATGTCCACAGCATGTTAGTTCACTAGAGAAATAACCTCTAGAGGGAGCATTTCACTAAATATATGCACTATATTAGCTTATATATTCATTATATTTACTTTACCTGTTAGCAATGTCTTATTTAATGTACGTTTAAATACATTTGTCATGAAAACAAGTTATGACAGTAGCTGTGTAAATGAATATATTTCAAAAATGTATTGATAATTTTATAATTAGATTTAGAAGTTAATGTAAAACCTGCCTTATGTGCAATTTACATTTCTTTTTTTATTATATCTAAGAATAAACAGCAACTTAGTTTAATAGTTTGGGCTCTGTTGTTAATTGTAACCTTTAATATTATAGAAATGTGCAAGAAAGGGTTTCCTGTATATAGTTCACAGCATTAGCTGAGATAGATTCTTTTATCCTTAATGTTAATTATAATTAAATTTATTTAAAGGCAGAGACACAATTTGTTCAATAAACCACTGTTTAATAAAAAAAAAAAGAAGAAAAAGCAGCAATTTTACATTTAGTTTTCTCCCCCCTGCAGTATTGAACCCGTACCGAACCATACCGATGTACGTACCGAACCGTCATGTTTGTGTACTATTACACCGCTAATATTAATACTTAAAAAATCTTTTTTTCACACTTCAGGACCATTTAAAATGAACTAGAGGAGGGGAAAATAGCATAAAATAAGCCCAGGTAATACTATGGTACTAAACACTGATAGGGTATTTCCCTCATGGTCCAAAACAGGCTGAATGTGCATTTCATTAAACAATAAGAAAAAAAAAAAAGCTATAATATCATAGAGCAAGTCACCTCATATCTGTTGCTGTATTAGATTTTATGTAGCGTAAATACTGGAAAAGAGAAACACAGGGAGAGAGAGAGAGAGCTGTGCTCTGATCTTGATGAAAAATGGCAGAATTACATTCAAAACAAACAACTGCAATTCGCTGCCCAACTAAAGAGCAACAAATCTCAAAAATGGCGGGCCGGTAAGCATCTTAATGCCTGACATAAAACACAAGGAAAAACACGGCCATGGCGATGCATAGCAACTGCAGAATTTCAGTCAAGGAGAAAGAAGGCAAAAAAAAAAAAAAACACCTTATTACTTCTAACTCCTGCAAGCCATTTTGGTCTCCAAAGGTTTCAGAGCGCCTGAGGCGCAGTGTCTGCAGTGTTTCGGGAAATGACTTGCCTTCGCACGAACACGGCTATGTTCTGCAGCAGCCGCGCTCTCAGCATCCCCTCTCACTCGCTCCTTAACCCTTTCCTGCCTCGCGCGGCACTGACTCACAGACACCGAGCTCTCCATGCGAGCAGCCCTGTCGCATTGTTTCGCTTCACACCCACATAAACGGCTCCTCGCGAGCATCTTGTTTGGCTACTTAAGCATGTGAAAACAAACATGGCGATGAAGAACGGCCACGAGGTCATGTGCGACGGACAGGAGAGAAAGAGAGAGAGAGAGAGAGAGAGAGAGACGTCTGCACACCCACTCAAGAGTGTGGATTCAATCGGCAAACTCGTTGACACAACACATAATTAAAACATCTCGCTGGAGGTCAGGAATTTTCTAATTAGTAGACAAAGCTGCAATTGCGATCGCCTTAAGTCGGAGCGTCCACAGGTTACGGCTCGAGATGAAAGCGTTTCCCGAAGCACATCTCCGAAGGGGTCATCGAGCTAAACGCCCGGAAACTTCCCTGGCAAACAAACTTTCCTTGCTGGGAAACTTCCCTGTCCCTTGGTTTTCAGAGCCTGAGAGCAACAAACTAGCTAGACGACGCTGAACAAAAGGGCTAATTAGCAGTCATTATTTTTCTAGAAAACACAAGTTTTCAGGGGAACACAGTGAAATTGAGCAGGAACTATAATTAACTGGAAGTTCGTTCGGGGGGAGATCAGAAAGTTCCTCTCAGAACCGGCTGTAATGCGATGCACGACGACTATTTATTCCTGTAAACAGAGCAGTTGTCTAGAAACAAACTCTTTTGAGCAGAACCGCTCGGCCGACGGAGTTGCGTGAAGATAAACATGGGAACACGACCCAAACACATGTGAGCCAATGGCAACTCCTCTGACTCAACGTAGAAAAACTCACAGCCCATTAAAACAAGACTTCAGCCGATTCATTTCAACGAGCATCTTTGGCAGTTGTGGAACTTTAAAAAGTGGCACATTAAAAATTGAAAGCGTTTCACATATAAAACGAACCCAATTAGAGTTCGAAATAATGAGTATCAAGTCTAAACGATGGTCCTCAGAAGATCCCACTAATGAGGCCTTGTTGGTTTTGCCGTCCTCACATTTTAAACGCCGTGGTGGGGAGTCATTTCTACGGCTGTTTTAAAATTTAATCTTCGCCTGCCAAATTGAAGGAGGAGCTAAAGATAACAACGAAAGCCTTTGTGGCGAGTTAAAAGAGCGACGCGTTGCGGGAGGTTCCCAAACGCCACTTCCAAACACTTTTTGATGTCTTTGTGAAACTGAACTACAACACTTGGCAGAAAAACATTTTAACCTAAGAACCTGCAACAAGGGTGACCTGACAGAAGGAAAACATTCTCTAATAGGGTCGTTACGGAAAAGCGCTGCACGGAAGAGTTATTTTTGAAGGTGAACGCGGGGGACCCAGAGCCTGTTCGCGGAGAATCAAAACTTTCTTTTAACGCTGATGTGGCGACCGAGGCCTCTACATCAAGACAGTGATCCACCCGGAGCTGTCAGATGTGTCTCCTAAAGCTCGGGAAAGACTCAAAACATCTCACTCCAAATGAATAAAGTATGCACACACACCACGGAGAGCTCATGAACATTTTAAAAAGCTTCAGAAGAGCCAAACCGTTTGCCCTCCCTCCACGAGGTGTGGAAGACGTTCAACGTTCGTGTACCTACTGGGACAGAAGTCTGGATTCTTCGGGTCGTCAACTTCTCAAAGTTTTGTTGATGCAATAAGAGTAATGTTTGATATGATTGTGTCCCAGAAAAGAACAAAGACTCTTAAGTCCCGTTCATCACATCAATGTTTCCTAATGCATTGAACTCTATAGAGCAAAGCTTCACGCTACAGCCGCCGGTGCCGTGTTGCATGCAGGTCAAATGTTATAATGCAATGCTTAAAGTGTTAAAGTGAGACTGTTTGCTGCACACCAAACATTTATTCATTTAGCAGAATGACTGAATGGAAATTAACCCCATTTAGTCACAATCAGACAGTAAACATCATTTTAAACACATTTGCAGTCAAAAGTTTGGAAAAATTGTGATATTTTTTATGTTTTTTAAAAGAAGTTTCTTATGTTCTCCAAGACTGCATTTATTTGATCAAAAATACAGTAAAATTGTGAAATATTATTACAATTTAAAATAACTGTTTTCTATGTGAATATATTGTAAAATGTAATTTATATCATGTGATCAAAGCTGAATTTTCAGCATCATTACTCCAGTCTTCAGTGTCACATGATTCTAATATACTGATTCGCTGCTCAAGAAACATGTTTTTTTATTGTCAATGTTGAAAACAGTTGTGCTGCTTCATATTTTTGTGTAAACTGTGATACACTACCATTCAAAAGTTTGGGGTAATTAAGTAAAATTAACAAAAAAAGAAGAAATTAATACTTTTATTCAGCAAGGATGCATTAAATTGATCTAAAGTGACAGTAAAGACATTTATAGTGATAAAAAAAGATCTCTATTTCAAATAAACGTTCTTCTTTTCTATTCGCCGAAAAAATCCTAAAAAAATGTATCACGGTTTCCACAAAATATGAAGCAGTAAATCATCATATTAGAATGATTTCTGAAGGATCATGTGACACTGAACACTGGAGTAATGATGCTGAAAATTCAGCTTTGATCACAGGAATAAATTACAATTTACAATATATTCACATAGAAAACAGCTATTCAATTTTAATAATATTTTACTGTTTTTACTCAATTTTTAATTAAATAAATGCATCCTTGGTGAGCAGAAGAGACTCCTTTCAAAAACATTTAAAAACAATCATAGTTATTCCAAACTTTTGACCAGTAGTGCATATCTATGCAACTAAAATATTAAAGTCATCATTTTGTGGCAGTGCATGTGGAAATCAAACGTTTGACGTCCTGGCGTGAGTCATGTGAAAGAGTCTTCATCGCTTGCATGGGAAGTTCGTGCATTGGACTGGAACATCTGAGCATCTTCACATGGTTTCTTTTATGTTGCAAAACCATGATTCAAAACACTATCATATTAGTAGATGTACACATCAAACTCACAGTGTTAAGCAACAATTTGGCACCAAAATCCACTGTTAAGCTAAAAACTAAGCCTGTTTCATCAGTTAGATCACAGAAGGCCGGCGGCGACGCCTCATACCTGCATCTCTTTATACACACCAAATCCAACTTCCTTTGTATGTACGTGCAAATCTTATCTACATATTGACTCGGTTTAAATCTACACTCTTGCAGTGATAATTGCACAAGTTTGCAGGAGGAAGTGCTGAAGTCTTCCTGTACCTGAGGCGGGACGTTGGGCGGGGGAAGCCCGGCAGCATTGTGGGAAAACACCTAGAGCGTCATCTGATATCCAAACAGCTTCACAACACAAACACACACTGAAGAAGAACTGATACATGAATATGTGAATACAATAGAAAAAAATAAGAGTTTAGACACATTAAACTCAGATTTTGCTGCAATAAAACACAAAGTGCAGGAATGAAACGTGATTGTGTGCCCAGAGAGAAAAGCAATAAATCGGTTCGGATATACAGAGTAACACAAGCCAATGTAGCTTTTTGTGCCCAGACCACCCAAAAGAGACATGTCAATCATGTAGGTGTGTTCAAACACAATCAATGCCGTGTAATTATGAGCATATGCGTAAGATGGCATGTAGACTATATACTAGGATTGCAAAATATTGTTACCAAATAGTTTATTTATGCACTACATTGTAAACCCTAACGCTCAGGGACAAACTTAAATTAAACAAATTCAGTTAAATTAACTGTTATGACTATTTATAACTTTCTTTTACTTTTGAGTTCACAGAACCGATATATATTTCAAGTAAACTGAACTGTTTCATTGTTTTGAACTCATTTCTTTTCATTTTAAATTAAATGTATAAATTAGTGTACTCAAATATTTCAAGTTAAGAACAACAAAAATAAAAATCTAACTTAAACTTTGAGTTTCTAAACTTAAAAAATTCTCATTCAACTTTATTAACAATCTTTTATGTTAATTGCTATCAAAATGTATGAGTTAGCAAACTCAGTACTTCAAGTTAGGAGCAATTAACATGCATGAGTACTACAAACTCAAAACTTGATAGTTCTGCTTACTTAAAATTGGGAACATCATAACTCAAAAAATTTATGTAACTGACAACCTAATTTTTTTTGAGTTAGCTTATCTTATTCGGGTTTACAGTGCAGATATTTAATTGTGGATGCTTGTTTCCGGCTATTGGGGTAAAACTTAAAGGCACAGCATAAATTAATGCAAAGATTTAAACCTTTAAGAGCACTATGCATAGAAACAAAAGCATTTTAAGATCGTTTATGTGCATTTAAAGTGATGTATTTTGCATAATTTATAACTTACTACTGAAATGCATTGTGTTATCCATAAGCCAAAACACTGATTTTCACATTGTGTTTTAAAAGTGAAGTGTCTTTTTTGTTGTTGTATAACTACTTTCCTAACACAGTTTAAATGCTTAGGAATCTTTATTGTTTTAATGATTTCAAATTTTTAAATTTGAATCTAAATTGAATTATGATTTCACTTTTGTAACTTTAGTTAGTGTGTAATGTTGCTGTTTGAGCATAAACAACATCTGCAAAGTTATGACGCACAAAGTTCAGTGCAAAGAGAGATACTTTCTTTTACAGAAATCACTTTTTAAGGACTTTTAATGGCTGGTAGGGATTACAACGAGCTGTGACATCACTAACCTCACAATTTACATAAACCCCGCCCCCGAGAACACACAACAAAGAGGAAGAGAAGAGGAAGAGTTGCTGTAGTAGAGTGTTGTTGACATGCCGTCATTTTACGCCGGACTGCTTCACAAACTAATGCTGGATTTGCACAAAAGATGAACATGACGGCACATGCTAGTGGATGAGTTGAATCAACTCCACAGCAACTACATAAATTTATCCACTAACCATTCAGAAACGTCTAAAAGTTGTAACTTCTTCCTGAGTCTCTCCATCAGTGTCGACTCCGGTTTGAACAATGTAAGGCTGAACACCGTTACTGACAATCCTCATTTTGGCTGCGTGAGATTCTCCAGCTTTGTTGTTGTTGAGCGACCGAAGCGTGAGCTGTTAAAGCTCCGCCCTCTTCTGGAAAGGGGGCCGGGAGCAGCAGCTCATTTGCATTTAAAGGGACACACACAAAAACGGCATGTTTTTGCTCAAATTTGACAAGCTATAATAAATGATCTGTGGGGTATTTTGAGCTGAAACTTCACAGACACATTCGGGGGACTTACATTACATCTTGTGAAAAGGGGCATAATATGTCCCCTTTAAACACTTGTCGTTTTTAGTTTATAGTGAGTTTAACTATACAAAATAGTATAGATTTATACTATTGCCCATTACATGAAAATAATTACCTTCTTAACAGTATCAGGCAAAATATCTGTGCATATTTACACACATTCCCTCCATCACAGCGACCTGAACACGTAATGAACAGTCTGACGCTCCGAAACCACAGCGAGGGAAATATCAGATCCTCTTCAGAGCGAGATCACAGAGAGCATCACTCAACTGTGTTCATTACGGCTCAGAATACATAATTTATGGATTGTTAAAAAATACATGTCTGGATTCTTCAGACAGCAATATGACAGATGTAGAAAGGAGAACTTCGGCGCGAGCAACTGTGATTTGGCCTGGTGCGGAAAATAAGAGCGTTTGAATGCTGGTTTGATGGCGTAGCGTGCTTTATAATTACCATCTGCAGGTTTCAGTCACACGCACACACACACACACACACACATAAAGAAACAAAAACAAGCAATCTGACATGCTTATTTGAATTCATTCATTTGTAGGTTTACAACATCATTCCCGAACAAGCCAAACATGTTTAACATGTTCACATGCATATTAATTACACTGTAAATGTATTTACAAAACCTTTGAATGCACAACCCAAGTTAATTTAGTAAACGCCACATTGCTTGAGTCAAAATGACGTATTGTTTAGCCAAAAAAAAAAAGGCAGCGAGGAAAAAGAAAACATTGTGAAATCTGAGAGTTAATTAGGCTCTCTAAATAAAATCCCTCAGCAGGCCGAGAGGTAAACGGCTCTTAGCAGGCGGATACGAGGAAAGGCACGGATTACTGACTCCTGCATTATGCATTCAATGATCGATTCTAAATCTTAATTACCCGAATCACAAACACACACCGGCTCTAATGAACTGTGTGGCCCGTCAAACAGCTGGCTGAATATATTTATTAAGATCACGGTTAAATTTAATTATTTGGCCAATTAGCCACGGACGGCTCCGTTGTCTCAGAGGACACGGGAAGATGCAGACTTGAGGTTAATCGCCTCACGACAGTAATATTTAGCATCTCAAACAAAACCTTTTGTGACATCTGCTGCCAAAACCGATAAAATATTAAAAGTACGTATTAATCGGGATCTGAACTGAACAATTTATGCAGCACTACTGGGATTCTTTCCATTAGAAAACATTGCAAACTTTTTAAAACTGATCAAATGGAGGAAGCAATGAACAGCGGGAGAGCGAGCGAGAGATGGGGAGAGAGAGAGAGAGAGAGGAGGAATTAAGCTGAGCCAAAAAGTGTGACTTGGATTTAATATTTTATAATTGCCAAGGGACATTCCAAGATCAATGAATTTTTTTGCCCGAGACGCACATCAGAAAGAGATGTACTTCAGTCTTTTTAGGGAACATTGGTCTATTTAATTCAGGCGCCTGATGCATGTGAAATATTCCTCCCTGGCCTCCTCCGAGTCCCTCGGGCAGAGCTGCGGGCACACATTACCACTTTTAATGGGCCGCCCTTAGAAGAGGCGAAATAAGCCAATAACCCGTCCACGCTAATGGATTGGCTTGTTTATTCACTCCAGCCCTCTCTTCGGCTAATTTTAGCCGTGCCATGTTTTTCCACCCGAACACGCACACAAAACAAAATAAGCACGTCGCATCAAAACACAATCTACACGCCATATGCTCGTCGGAAGTGGGAACACTGGAGGAGATTACTGGAGATTTGTTGTTTTAGATGCTACTTTTGGAGGGGAATTCGGCTGGACACGTCAAGTGTGTTTTATTAAAAACATATCACACGCACAGCGTTCCGCATGGATCACTGGTGCTGCATTAAACAGGAAAAGAAGCGTATGAATGGACATTTATACTGGAGGTATGGAAACCCAGCTCATGTGTGGCGGAGAGCACAGATCAGACGCCGCGCAATTAACCCTCATTATTCCACTAAACGACTGACCTAATTACAGCGTGCCAGGATTTCACAGGGAAACTCAAACTAGCTATCACTGCAAAAAAAAATGACCTTCTTATTCACATAAACATTCTTAAATAAAGACAAATTGCATTAGATATTAAGTCTTTTCTGAAAAAAATGTATCAAAATAAAGTGAGTTTTTGCATTAAACAAGATAAATATCTGCCTGTGGCGTCATAATAACAATCTGAGTTTTTCTGACCTCACTTGTTCATTTCATTTTGATATTTTTTCAGAAAACAAGACAAGTCATTTTGCTTCCTAAGTAAATGCATCTTGATTTAAGAATGATATTTGTACTGAAAAACCAGACTAAGTAATCACACTGCAAAAAATGCTGTTCTTACTTAGAGTTTTTGTCTTGTTTCTAGTCAAAATATCTTCAAGTTCTTAAATCAAGAAGCATTTTCTTGACAAGCAAAAATTATTTTCTTGTTTTTAGGAAAAATAAGTCAAAATTAAGCGAGTTTTTCCTTAAAAAAAGCAAAATAATCTTATATCAAACCAAAAATAAGATATATAATCTTGTTTTCAGTTTGGATTAAGATTATTTTGCTTACTCCACTGACAGATTATTTTGCTGGTTTTAAGGAAAAACTCACTTAATTTTGACTTATTTTTCCGAAAAACAAGAAAATAATTTTTACTTGTCAAGAAAATGCTTCTTGATCTAAGAATTTTTAGATATTTGGACTGAAAAGTAAGAACAGCATTTTTTGCAGTGCACGTGCATATTTTATGATTCAATATTGCTTTCAAATGCCTATTTAAGCAGTATTACAGCCGATGAGGTCATGCAACATGAGCGATTGTCAAAAGACAGTAGGTGCTTCCCAATTGACCATACGCACGGAACATTCTTAAGAACTTTCGCAGTAATATAATCCAGCGGGAGAACTTCCGGTGAAATGTCACTTGTTGGTGTGTCAGTATCTTCAATATCCCGAGGTAGCTTTAACAGCATCAATAGTGTAATACTTAGTTTATAATCACAATATAGTCACTTTAATATTCAGGTCTAGCATCAATTTACTTATTCAAACATAAGACTACATAAAAAAAGACATGTCTTAGTGTTCCTCCTCAGCAAAATCCAATTCAACCACCAGTTTTCACACTTTCGTGTGAAAAAAAGCATAAATGCACTGTAACTTAAAGATTTATTGCACACTTTAGTTAGATTAATTGAATAAAATGTGAGTTTTCACAAGTGTGCTGAACTGACAGCTTCTGATTATAAAGGGAGAGCGCGGTGCTCGCTTTCTGTGTAATTCATTCCCAAGAAAAGTTATTGTTTTCCATGAGATTTTGTGAATACTTCATACTTCACCTTGACTAAATGTATTTTTAAACCAAGTGATTTTGCAATGTTTAATATTTATTCAAAAGCGAAACTGAGTGAAAAACTATTACAGGAAATGGCTTATATGAGCCAATAAATGCTCCTCTGCCGCCATCTGATGGTTATAATGGTAATGAATGTCTTTTTTAAATTTGTATTAAATAAAAGTGTTTTCTATCAAATGTTGGATTTCCTACATGTTGAAATGTTCGGTTTTACAAATGGGGACAATCTCAGAAGGATAAACAAATAATGTTTTTTGCTCATCACATTAAAAATAACATTTGAAGTGCTGGAAAAATGTTGCATGTGTATCTACTAACAGACACCGCGTTTCTTATTCAAACGTCCCTATTAGCTTTGTCTTTATTGCAATCAATAAAACTGGTTTATTGGCAAATTAGGCAAGTGTGTTAACTGCGTTAATAAAAATGCAACATTAAAATGTCAATAATTGATGGTTTTGAATTGATGTACGGCGAGTACAGAATGACCGGAAATGCCTAAGCTGGCTTAATGAAAACCAGGAAGGAAGAGACCGTGCATATGATGCCGTTTTGTAGTATAGATAGTGTGAGTAGTGTGTTCACACTGACAATTCTAAAAAGAAAAAGTGCCCTTTAAATACCCCGGATGATGCACTTAATTAACCGAGAAAACGAAGTGTGGAAATGTTGGACAATTCATGCACTCAACATGGTTAAGTGCATAGTGCATAATTTGGGATACAACTATCATGTCATATCAACCTATCATTCCATTCAAAGAGAATGTTTCAGAAGAATTCCAAAGTGGAATTTCTGAATGGCTCTGAAGCGCTAGCGTGCCGCGTCCGGTCGTAGGTGCCAGACAGGTGCTGAGTTTGGCCTGCCATCTCCATGCAGAAATTCAATTACAACTCCTCCTGAAGCGCCTCCATCTGCAAACAATATGGTGCTCCTCTTTTTAATCAAGCCTTCCCCTAATGCAGCGACCGAAGGCCTGTCAAATTAAAAGTCACTTCCAGAATCGTTACGTCCGCTCTGAGTTCTAGCCAAAAATAAATAAGTGATGATGATTTGCCGGAGAAAGGTGTAAAGGTGAAACTCGCAGCTGAATTTGGTTACTGTAACTCATTTCCCCAGCAGCAAGTCATTTGAAAACAGTTTGATTATAAAAATCAATTCAACTTTGGCTCTCAAAATACTGTCCAGGGTTTGTGCTACATGTGTCTCTGAAGTCTACGTGAATCAAATCAGCACATGAAGACGCAGTTTGGTGTGTTTATGCGGACGCCATACATTTTAACGTCTCTTTCCATCTCAGATTTCCTCTTCCACTGGCAGCCTTTAATGAAAGATCATTCCAGCATTTTCACTTGCTCGTGTCCCCAGGCATCAACCTTTCCACCAGCAGAACGTAGCTGACACAAATAATAAAATCAAAAAGAAACAACATTCCTTAATAGATGGCAACACAAAAGTGTTTTGCAGTAATGTCACAATGTAGCAGAGCTCAACGAGACCGCGGATAATTTCACAGACGCGAGAGAGCGCCGACTCTAAATACATTTCCGAAGGATGATGGGAAGTAGATCCTGGGGTGAATTACACCCGAATGGATTCAGATTCCAGTCATATTCGCTTCAAAAGACTCAATGGCCTCTAGTGCAGCGTACAAACAACCAGCGTTAAACACAAAAGACTGAAACAGACGCACAGCGCTGGTGTTCGTGGGAATCTCACGAAAACATATCAGGGTTAAAATTTCACAACACAATAAAAGACATTAAGACCTTGAGAAAATAAAGCAAATATGAGGACCATTAAGATGCATTATGTCAAATAAACACATCCATATGCATGAATAATGTAATGCATATGGATGTTTTGCTTCTGAGTAATTCTTATTATAATCAATGGTGATTCGTTACTGTAATATGTTTTTTTTGTTTGTTTTTACTGTATTACAGTAAAATTACTGCAATTAAATGTTTTTCTATTTAAATCAGAAATTGTTTCAATCATATTCATTATAAATTAAAGGAATTACAACAAATACTGTCATGATGTGTGAATAAATAATATTTTTTGTATATTTAGCATTTTTCATTACAGAATAGAGTAAATATATATGAAAATAATGTCAATTATTAATTGCAAATAGAATTTTTGGACAGTTTTCTTCCCTGTTTTGATATACACTATCATTCGAAAGTTTAGGATTGCTATGATTTGATTTGATTTTTAAGAAATGTATACTTTTATTCAGTAAAGGTGCATTAAATCGATCAAAAGTGACAGCAAAGACATTTATAATGTATAATACAAAAGATTTCTAAGATTTTCCACAAAAATCTGAAGCAGCACAACTGTTTTCAACATTGATAATAATCAAAAATGTTTCTTGAGCAGCAAATCATCATATTAGAATGATTTCTGAAGGATCATGTGACACTGAAGACTGGAGTAATGAAGCTGAAAATTCAGCTTTGATCACAGAAATAAATTACAGTTTACTATTTATTCACATAGAAAACAGCTATTTTATATTGTAATAATATTTCACTATTTTTACTGCATTTTTTATCAAATAAATGCAGCCTTGGTGCATAAGAGACGTCTTTCAAAAACATAAAAATCTTAACACCAAACTTTTGAACAGTGTATTTCCTATTGAAAGAGCTTGTGCCTTTAAAAAAATAAATAAATAATGGCAAAATAAACTTCAGGTGTGATTCTTTGGATTTTGGGGTGAAATGTGTCCCGGATATGTTCGTAACAGGTTTCATTTGCACCCACATTGCGTTAATACTAATCTCTGATTCATAGCTGGAAAGATGATGTATTCCCAGACAAGCGTGGGACGGGCAGTGGGAATGTATCAGCAGGATATCCCATCATCCCTGACCAGCAGCTTCCAGATTTGGCTCTGGTTACCGAAGCGTCTCCATGGCAAAACTGCAGTGAAATTCATTCTTCACAAACTTAATTATATCTAGATTAACAAGGGAGGTAATTAATTTCTTTAAGATGAGTATCTGTACCTCCCCTCAGGCTCAACTTTGTTGTCAAAACTGTATATTTAACCATTTTTTTTAGTGCAAAGTTTCACTAGAAGCAATATGGAGAATCCCAGAGTTTGCAGGCTTGAATATCAGTACAGATTTGTGGTTATGCATATTATATATATATATATTTATATTCCATCTTATGTTACCAAAAAGACTCAACAAGAGATTTTTTCATACGTGTCAAAATTAACATGGTCTCTCATCCTTCCTATTGCATGGTTTTTCATCTTGACATACTATACAAAACGCCAATATATTATTAAGCATGATGTAGCTGACCCATCCAAACTGGCGACCCTCCAGGCGGGACACAGAGCGCTATTGTCCGGACCCTTCCGTAGGCCAGCTCTACAGGACCATAGGGAAAACTGTGGCACTAAACGGCCTTTTCCTCTGTGATGTATAGCGCCTTCAACTTCTCTCTTCCTCAGCGAACCCTCTTGGGCTGCACGGAAACCACTGAGGGCGTTTTACACGGATGTGAGGTGTTTTTAACAGAGCTGAACCTTCAAACCAATGCAGCCAAGAAACAGAAACGGAGAGGAAATCTACTGCTATGTGAACATGAATGAAAATATGTACACAAACGGTGGAATATATGACTCGGACGGAGAGTTCGGGAAACACGTGATAAAAGCATCAGTGAATAAATGGGCGCCGATGGTTTTTATTTCGTATGATTATTCCTGAATATTGTTTATTTGATGCTGACTGTTGGTTTACGGCTGTTGGATTCACATGGATCGGGTGGGTGTGGTGCAGCTGGCAGGAACAAACTCAAGCACTAAAAAACAATAAAGAAAAACACATCCGAATGAAATGAGTCATGTAAGGAAGTTATCTCTGACCTGGTGTGACAGGAGTGCGTGTCGGCGCAGGTCAGCGTGTGTGGAAAACCAATGCACAGACGTTACTTTATCGAGTCTCGGATCATTGACCGGCACGAAGCCTCAAACAGATCTGAACCGCACACGTGCCGACACACTCTGTGTATATTCCCATCATCTTGTGGTTACTGAAATCACCATCAAGTTTAAAATCCACATGCATTATCTGTCGTCGCTGTGCGTGAAATGGTAATTGTACTGTTGTTTGCAAAAACCTCATAAACATTTGCAGACAGATGCAAACAAACATGTCGAACATGAATCATGAGGTGGGTTCAGCCGTGACATCTTTCAGTATGGATTTGTCTGGTTTTCATTTAGAAGGAAGTTATGCATTTGTTCACTTTCTCTAAAAACGAGATTGCAAATAACATACTCACATGTTCTTACTTCTGTCTGCTTTTTACAGCAATATTCCAATATGTAAGTGTGTGTGTGTGTGTGAGTATATATAATTGTTTTAATTATTTGTAGTGTTTACTGAGCTCAAATATAGAATAGCATGCTTCAATCATTTATATAAATAAAAAGAATAATAATATGCATATGTAAATGAAGGTGTGCTGTGGTATCTGGCACCAAGATGTTAGCAGCAGATCCTTTAAGTCCTGTGAGTTGCGAGGTGGAGCCTCCATGGATCGGACTTGTTTGTTCAGAACATCCCACAGATGCTCGATTGGATTGAGATCTGGGGAATTTGGAGGCCAAGTCAACACCTTAAATTTGTTGTTGTGCTCCTCAAATCATTCCTGAACGCATTATCCTGCTGAAAGAGGCCACAGCCACCAGGGAATACCGTTTCCATGAAAGGGTGTACATGGTCTGCAACAATGCTTAGGTAGGTGGTACGTGTCAAAGTACAACACCCTAGTAACCACCTAGAATACCATAGAAACACCCTGGCAACAACCCAAACACCTAACAACACCATAGTGACCACCCAGAATACCCTAGAAACACCTTGGCAACCACCAAAACAGCTAGCAACACCCTGGCAACCACCTAAACACCTACAAATGCCCTAGCAACCACCCAGAATACCCTAGAAATATTCTGGCAATCCCCCAAACATCTATCAGACTACCCTAGAAACACCCTGGCAACAACCCAAACACCTAACAACACCCTAGTGACCACCCAGAATACCCTAGAAACACCTTGGCAACCACCAAAACAGCTAGCAACACCCTGGCAAACACCTAAACACCTACAAATGCCCTAGCAACCACCCAGAATACCCTAGAAATATTCTGGAAATCCACCAAACATCTATCAGACTACCCTAGAAACACCCTGGCAACAACCCAAACACCTAACAACACCCTAGTGACCACCCAGAATACCCTAGAAACACCTTGAATACCCTAGAAACACCTTGAAAATGGTGAAACACCATTATCCTGCTGAAAGAGGCCACAGCCACCAGGGAATACCGTTTCCATGAAAGGGTGTACATGGTCTGCAACAATGCTTAGGTAGGTGGTACGTGTCAAAGTACAACACCCTAGTAACCACCCAGAATACCATAGAAACACCCTGGCAACCACCTAAACACCTAACAACACCCTAGCGACCACCCAGAAAACCCTAGAAACACCCTGGCAACTATGCAAACACCAAGCAACACCCTGGCAACCACCTAAACACCTACAAATGCCCTAGCAACCACCCAGAATACCCTAGAAATATTCTGGCAATCCCCCAAACAACTATCAGACTACCCTAGAAACACCCTGGCAACAACCCAAACACCTAACAACACCATAGTGACCACCCAGAATACCCTAGAAACACCTTGGCAACCACCAAAACAGCTAGCAACACCCTGGCAACCACCTAAACACCTACAAATGCCCTAGCAACCACCCAGAATACCCTAGAAATATTCTGGCAATCCACCAAACATCTATCAGACTACCCTAGAAACACCCTGGCAACAATCCAAACACCTAACAACACCCTAGTGACCACCCAGAATACCCTAGAAACACCTTGGCAACCACCAAAAAAGCTAGCAACACCCTAGCATCCACCCAAAACACCCTAGAAACACCCTGCCAAACACCCTAGAAAACATCTAGAATTCCCTAGGAAAGCCCTGGCAACAACCCAAACAGCATATGACAGTGAGTTTTGCACCATAAGGAACACTTACATTTTCTTTATAAAATATAAAAACTAGTTGCAATATTAGTTTTACTCTCATCTACTGAATAACTTTCAAAAATCCCTCCTGACAACTAGTGTACATGGTCTGCAACAATGCTTAGGTAGGTGGTACGTGTCAAAGTAACATCCACATGGATGGCAGGACCCAAGGTTTCCCAGCAGAACATTGCCCAAAGCATCACACTGCCTCCGCCGCCTTCTCTTCTTCCCATAGTGCATCCTGGTGTCATGTGTTCCCCAGGTAAGAGACGCACACGCACCCGGCCATCCATGTGATGTAAAAGAAAACGTGATTCATCAGACCAGACCACCTTCTTCTGTGGTCCAGTTCTGATGCTCACGTGTCCACTGTTGGCTCTTTCGGCGGTGGACAGGGGTCAGCATGGGCACTCTGACTGGTCTGCAACTATTCAGCTCCATACGCAACAAACTGTGATGCACTGTGTATTCTGACACCTTTCTATCAAAACCAGCATTAACTTCTTGAGCAATTTGAGCTACAGGAGCTCGTCTGTTGGATCGGACCATACGGGCCAGCCTTCGTTCCGCACATGCATCAATGAGCCTCGGCCGCCCATGACCCTGTCGTCGGTTCACCACTGCTTGGAGCACTTTTGATAGATACTGACCACTGCAGATAATCTGGGGTGTATATATATATATATATATATAATTTAAAAAAACTTTCATGCTGACTATAAAGTCATTTTCTTTGTTATATATACATGTTTTGTTATATTTTAACTGAAATGTGTTAAAAATGAAAGTTCACTAAAATGAAAAAAAGAGCTCAGTAAAAGCACAGTGTACTAAATAAACGCAGGGGTCAAACACAGACTGTGGTTCCTGTGACCGTGTCCCTCCACCAGCCTTTTTAGCCAGGCTACAAAATGAAACGGCTCGCCAAGCAACGTCAAAGTACACAAACACACACACACACACACACTCACACATACAGAGACAACACACCCGTGGCCTTCCTGTTTGTCTGGCTGAAAGATCTGCCCGCGTTTACTCAGGCTGGGAAAGATGGGAGGAGAAGAAAAAGACGAGCGAGGATACAGAAAGGCTGGATGGAAGGAAAGGCTGCTCACTCCAAGTTGGGATTGATTTACTTCATTAACCAAGATTACAAGTTTAACTTACAAACCAGAGGTCAAAAATTCTCATTAACAAGAGGACCGTGGAGAACCGCGGGGCTTGGAGACCATTCTTATTACTGACTACACATTTCAATCTGTCTTTGATGTTCATGTCTGCTTTTCTCTCTTTCTACCATCCAATTTTTTGGCAGGGAGGTTGATTTTAATTGTAGCTATAGAACAAGAGCAGAGTTTGCCTGTAAGCCTGCCTGCACATCTGTAGTGAGAGCATTTTTAGTGATACTGGGCGCAGTCCATCGCCTGGGGCGCATTTTAATGGTTCCACCCCCCTTTCATTCCCGGCTCGGATTGTTTTCCACGTGATTCCTGTTAATTTAGCTGGAGGAAAGGGCATCAGTTTTCCTTGTGCTTTTCCCCTCTCTTTCTCTCTCTCTTGCTCTCAGTCTTTCCCTACTTCTACCTTTTTCTGATCTACAACCCTAAAAGAAAAAGGTGACACATTTAAATTAAAAAGGTGACTCGATCTTCCCTGTTTTGCATTTTCCTGTCTGCCTCCACTGCGATTCATTTCACTACACAGCAATAATTAGTGTGTTTGCCAAGTCGAGCATCACTATTACTATTACTCATATGGAGAGTTTGCGGTTTAAAATCACTAATTAGTCAAAAATGACTATTAAATTTGCTGTATATGTGTGTTGACCTGCAATGCTGGTGCTACATAAATGAATGAATGAATGAATGCTTCCCTCAAATCATTTGTTGTGCTGTTACTTTCCTAAGTGATCAGATGCACCATTTTCACCTGCTGAAAAACCACTTGACAACCACCCAAACAACCAGCAAACACCTAGCAACATCCAAGAAACCACCCAGAATACCGTTTGAAACACCCTGGCAAATATGCATACAACTAGCAACACCCTAGTAACCACCCAGAATACCCTAGAAACACCCTGACAACTATGCATACACCTAGCAACACCCTAGTAACCACTCAGAATAGCCTAGAAACACCCTGGCAACCACCTAACCACCTAGAAATGCACTAGTAACCACACAGAATACCATAGAAACACCCTGGCAACTATGCAAACACCTAGCAACACCCTAGTAACTACCCAGAACACCCTTAAAACACCCTGGTAACCACATAAACACCTACAAATGCCATAGTAACCACCCAGAATACCCTTGAAATGCCCTGGCAACTATGCAAACACCTAGCAACACACTAGTAACTACCCAGAATACCCTAGAAACAGCCTGGCAAATGCCCTAATAACCACCTAAAATACCCTAGAAACACCCTGGCAAACAACCCAAACACCTAACAACGTGCTAGCGACCACCCAGAAAACCCTAGAAACACCCTGGCAACTATGCAAACACCAAGCAACACCCAGTCAACAGCCTAAACACCTAGAAATGCCCTAATAACCAACCATAATACACTAGAAACACCCTGGAAACTATGCATGCACCTAGCAATACCCTAGTAACCACCCTGAAAACCCTAACAACGCACTAGCGACAACCCAGAAAACCCTAGAAACACCCTGGCAACTATGCAAACACTAAGCAACACTCTAGTAACCACACAGAATACACTGGAAACACCCTGGCAACCACCTAACCACCTACAAATACCCTAAACACCACCCAGAATACCCTAGAAACACCCTGACAACCCCCTAAACATCTAGCAGAATACTCTAGAAGCACCCTGACAACAACCCAAACACCTAACAACACCCTAGTGACCACCCAATACCCAAGAAACACCCTTCCAAACACCCTAAAACACTTAGAATGCCCTAGGAAAGCCCTGGCAACAACCCAAACAGCATAATGACAGTGAGTTTTGCACCGTAAGCAACACTTACATTTTCTTTAGAAAATATAAAAAGTAGTTGCAATATTGGTTTTACTCTCATGTACTGAATAACATTCAGAAATCCCTTCTGACAACTAGTGATGCAGTGAGTCTGAAAGCTTGTGTGATATCAGTGATGATGTGAAAGCAAACAGTGTGAACACTAACACACATTTTGCTGTAATCAACTACAAACCTTTCACAGATCCATTTTGGAGTTACAAAGCAGGTCAAAGTAAAACACATGTTGAACTATTACATATCGTCAAGGAAATTACATCATATTTTTGGTGGCTCATTTCCTGCACCTGTGAATTTAACGGCACATACTCAATCACTCACTCACTCTAACTCATTTACACGTTCTTTTTCTTGTTACGTCCCACACAGCATCTTTGAGCTGAACTTCAAAAGCTTGTGTGTGCGCTGAGAGCGAAAGGAAAGAGTTTGTTACTGTGGCTCCTGCCTGAACAATGACCCCAAGCGAGGGCCAGTTAGGGGCCCCTGTCTCCCTCTCTCTAATCTATCCCTCGGAGCGCTGTAAGGCCTCTTTGTTTGCTCTCTCCAGCTCAGGATGAAGACAGACTTTGCGCTCAACATGGGCTATCAGGTTCAGCCCCACGGCGATATGCAGCCTGGCCAGACGAGAGGAGAGGAGGGGTGAAGGAGGAGAAAGAAACACCCACAGCCGCCCTGCCACCAGCACTACCTGATTTCAGTCACACACACGCTCTGACGGGGTGTTTCAGGGTAACCCGCAGGACAGAAACATCACAAATGAGATCTCTGTAAAGGAGTAGTTCACCCAAAAGTGAAGAAATCCTCATGTCGATCTCATAATTTCTTCTGTGAAACATAAAAGGAGAAGTTATAAAGAATATTACAGCGAACATACAGTGACAAGGGGCTGTCGCACTTCAAAAAGGACAAAAAGTACCATTAAATTATCATCAAACTATCATAAAAGACCCCATAATCTCAACAATGTGCTTAGATTTGTCAAAGTCTAATCAAAAGTAAAAAATCTTAAACATTTCTCATCAAATTCTCCCAAGAACAAATGCACTTTATACTCTTAGGCGTACTATATGACAACCATTGACTCATTTGTGTGTGTTTTTTAAGAATTGTAGGACAAACATCTGAGATAAACTTAAAACATAAATGAAAACATCTCGGTTATGTATGTAACCATCGTTCCCTGATGGAGGGAATGGAGATGTTACATCAGAACAGTCTGACAAATGGGGTCTCGCCTGANTTTATTCGTTTTTATTTTATTAAAAAATATATATATATAGTTTTTAATATTTTAATTTTTTTTAAATATTATTAAATATATTAAAAAACATTTAAAAATATATACATATGTATATATAGTTTTTAATATTTTTTTTTTTAATATTTTAGTTTATTTATTTTAATGTTTTTTTATGGTTTTAGCTTTAGTAACTCTAATAACCCTGCCTTAAACCGCATCCCTCTCATTGCTCCCTCTCAGTTTTGGTGGGTGTTTCCAGACACTGAGAGGCTTTTGTTTGGGATTAACGCTGCAGAACAGAGTCCGGATACTGCGACAATCAGAGGACCCCGAGTGAAGCGGTGCAGCTCACCCTGAGCTCGCGCCCCACGGCACATTCACGCGCAGATGAAATCTCTGCCGAGCCCCAGAGTGAAACTCGGAGAAGGCCGGAATACGGCAGCGCTGCCGTAGCCCGCAGCCACTCCGTGACCCCCTTAGAAAAGTCACATTCACTTTGCTCTGGAGAAAGCAGAGAAAATGCCCCAGGGCGGCACACAGCCCCAGCCGAAATGAAGAAATGAGGGGAGGTGAAAATAAAGTGAAAATAAGTTAAAATTCTTCCCACCATCTATCCTGCATTTCTGTTCTCTTCTTTCGTGATCATGAGAGGTGGTCAGATTACTGCGGAAAAACACCCTACAATTAAACACAGAAACACACTAAACAGCTGAAACCATTACCAAAAGCACTAAATAATTATTATGTTCATAAAGCCCTTTAGCTACGACTATAAACTACTGTTCAAAAGATGCATTAAATTGATTAAAAGTGACAGTAAAGACATTTATAATGTCACAACAGATTCTGTTCTGTTCTTTTGAACTTTCTATTCATCAAGTATCCTGAAAAATAAAATGTATTGCGGTTTCCAGAAAAATATGAAGCAGCACAACTATTTTCAACATTGATAATAATCAGAAATGTTTCTTGAGCAGCAAATCATCATATTAGAATGATTTCTGAAGGATCATGTGACGCTCAAGACTGGAGTAATGATGCTGAAAATTCAGCTTTGATCACAGGAATAAATTATAATTTACAATATATTTATATAGAAAACAGTTACATTAAATTGTAATAATATTTCACTATTTTTACTGTATTTTTGATCAAATAAATACAGCCTTGGTGAGCGGAAGAGACGACTTCTTTCAAAAGGATTAAAAAAACGTACCAACCCCAAACTTTTGAACGATAGTGTGCATAAATATATCATGTATTTACAGTATATTTTACAGTATATCCTGATAAATGTATCAATTTATAGACATTCTTACAAGAACACAAGACAAAAATACAGATTTGTAGTGATTTTTCTGCACCAGCGATGATTTAGATGTGCCATATTAAAAACAAAAAGGTTAGCACTTAGTAAATCAATTATTCTGGGTTTCATATGGGTAATTATTTGATCACTTTGCAGAGATCTGTTTTTAAATTGACATTAAACAGTCTTTTTCTGTTCGAAAGAGCCAAATTAAGGCGACTTTAATGCGGTAAAACACCAAAAGGAGGGTGAATACAGCTCATAAGCGCTGTATCAGTGTGTGTACACACACATTTCATGGTTCTTCTTGACGTTAGAGCGGTTACAGTAAAGTGAAAGAGGTCAGGATGGTGTTCACGGAGCAGAAGTAACGCATTTATTTAGTTAGCCCTGCTGGATCTTCTGTCCTCAGCAAACACACACACACACACACACACACACCAATGAGAAGATGACATTCACAAAGTGTTTTTTTCCGGTTTATCGTATTCAAACATTAGTCAAAATCCTTGAGGGAATATGAACAGGCCTTCTGATGGCAAGAGCAAAGCTAAACATTCACCAGATGCAGCTAAACCCAATGACTTCATGTACAACACCATGTCGAGGAAATATAATAGCGGCGTTTCTGCATGTCTCCAGTGCGCACGGCGTAATCCTGCGTAATGCGGAGCAGAGCTGGTAGCCATATGTGGAGCGGCACTGAGATCTGCATCTAAACAACAGCGTTAGACGCTCACGGAGGACAGACAATTTAATGCTCGGGGAAACTGGACAAATGTTGCAGGGAAAAATGCTCTGCGGTTTATTTTTGCTCAGGAAAAAGACCAATGCTCGCTCACAACGCAACAAGTCAACATCAAACCCTGTAGCGATAGCCTAGAGTACGACATAAAATAACAAACACTGCATCAAGATCAGCCATTAAAGGCTGGTCGATACAGCTAAAATTATTGCAAAAAAAAAAGATTTTCTTACTAAATATTTTTGTCTTGTTTTACAGTACAAATATCTAAACATTTTTAAAACAGGATACATTTACTTGAGAAGCAAAATTACTTAAATTAAGTCTTGTTTGCTGAAAAATTTATCAAAATTAAGTGATTCAAGAATGTTTAGATATTTGTACTGGGAAAAAAAGACAAAAATACTGAAGAAAAAAATCATATTTTGCAGTGTTAAGGTTTCTGACAACATTCAATATAGATTGATATTTATACATTTGCTTTGAACTGGCTGAAAATTTAGATTTTTTTTTTTAACAGTAACAATTTCAACCATTATTACCAACTAGATTCATAATTATTCATTTTGAAGTTTTAAAATACTTAAAGGCACATTTTCCACACTGTTTCTGGAGACAAACGAATCACTGAAGAGTTTTGAATCAACTCAGTTTAAACTGATTCACTCAAATTAATCAAACTTACAGAATCTCTCACAAATCACAAAGCAAGATAAATTACGAAACTAGTCAAATGACGGCCTTTAAAAAGTTAAATAAAAGTTCATTAGAATCATTGTATAATCAATTACTTACAGTATATATTGACAGCAAAATCCTGAATATATTAAAAATATCTGAAACATCAACCAGCCCTAATGTTCATTGGGGCTGGTTGATATCTTGATTTTTTTTAAGCTTTTTTGGCAATATTCAATGTAATCAGAGGAAATACTGTCAAATCTGATAATGAACTATTTGCTGAGGAAAACGAATCGCTGAAGAGTTCTGAATCAATTAAAAGAAAATGACAGTTTCAATTGAATCACTTTCTGATTCTCTCACAAAACGAGGAAAGATAAACTGCACCATAATCAGCATAATATCTTTTAAGGTTGGTCGATGCAGCTAAAAATATATCTTGATTTTTTTTTAAGGTTTCTGACACTATTCAATATATCTTGATATTTATGCATTTGCTTTGAAATAGCTGAAAATGTAGGTTTTCTTGCTCAATCAGAGATCATTTCAACCAAGCCATTAAAGCCAAGCACATTCAAAATGATTAATGTGAGAATTAATATACTGTAAAAATCTAGTTAAAAATAATCAAGGCAAGTTTTCCGCACTGTTTCTGGAAAACAAACTGTGAATCATTCAAGAGTCTTGAATTGACTCACTCAAATGAATCAAACTACTGATTCTCTCACAAAGCAAGAAAAGATAAATTAAAAAACTAGTCTAATGACACAGTCTTTAAAAAGTCAAATAAAAGTTAGTTAGAATCACTGAAATAATCACAACATTGCTTAATTTTATATTGACAGAATATATTGTGATTATCTCAAATATCAAGCTTTCCTGTAGCTCAGTGGTTAGAGCATGGCACTAGCAATGCCAAGGTCATGGGTTCGATCCCAGGGATTGCACATACTCCGATACAAATGTATAGTATAATGCAATGTAAGTCGCTTTGGATAAAAGCGTCTGCCAAATGCATAAATGTATGTAAATGTAAATATCGATCAGCCTTAATATACAGTATTTGGGAGGATCATATCTCAGATTGCCATTGAACTCACTCATTTTGAGATGTTCTTACCTCCACGCCTGTGGTCGTAGCTCCCGGTGAGTCCACCTTGCGTTTTTTCCGAGGGCCGATGGCGGCGAGTGCCGTCAGATTGGCGTCTCGTTGTCTCATTTGGGCGAGTTCCTGCTGCTGCATCTGAAATCAGAAACAACATCATATCACAACTGTGTCCAGTCATGCTGAACTATGAAAGGTAACGGCACCCCAGACAATGCCACATCACATGGATGAGATCTGGACATGAATCATCCATTGACTAACGATGGAAACTCACAGGAAGTAACCTGGAAAGTGCTGGGTAGGTTAGTAGTTCACTGTATGAATCAGTGTGAGCTGCACAAAATGATCATGAGCAGTATTTTGAAACATAATGACACATGGGACATCCTACGACATCCTACGAAACAGTCCATAAGGTTACATCAAGTGAGTCATTTGAGTCAAAATCAAGTCTTGCCATCCATTTTATTAATACCCTTGGGCAGCTATTTCTAGGAAAGGGAAAAGAACAAAATCTTCAAACAATCTGCCAAGCTTCCATTTCTACAATCAAACAATAAAAACTGACAAAGATCGTATCATTAATTGTCCTTCTTGAGCTAAAATCAACTGTATTTCAGGTTGCTTCAGCTAATGTGCATTCTATAGTCATAAAGATCGAAGATTGTTTTTTTATCTTCTCATCTTACACTATGCTACTTCTCAAGTATGTTTAGATATTTTACTGCATCGCAAGACAAAAATACAGATTTTTGCAGTGTATTATCAATTGGCTGCACCAGTCAATTAGTCTATTCCATTCCAAACTAAGCAACTGTCTCTGCTGTAGCATGATGTCACAGGAAGTGACATCATTGTCTGCAAAGCACAAATCACCAATATCAAATCAACATCAAACCAACCCATCCATCAGTGTCTTCAACCTCAAAAACTTAAAAAAGTTAGTGGAATAAAAAAATAAAAAAGATAATTGCGAGATGTAAACTCAGAATTACATCGTAAACAGAATCTCACAATTCTCACTTTTTTCTTACTTTTGCGAGATTACATCTTATGGAGCCCGCAAATGACACGCGGACAATAAATATATAAAAAAAGCCATGAATAAGAATTCGTTCCCACAAATTAAGAATTCATTCCCTTGTTTTAGTTAAATCAAAATTAGTACAAAATGGCCACAATTTAGTAAAACAAGAAAACAAATTCTTAAATAAATATGTGGGTCAATGATGTGACGGGTCATTTTTTTATCCAAAGGCCTTAATAATAATAAAAAACTAAGATATGACACCCAAAGTATGTAAGGTAGTACAACTAGATCTCTTTTATCGAATCCAAAATGTTTTAATTATATTTTGCAACATATAAAGGTATTTTAAATATTTTGAATAGTCAAAATGTCCAAAGCCCAATACAGCCATTTCATTTGTGATTAAAATATCTTAAAATATAATAAATGTATACATATTTTAATTCTGGCATGATTTTATAACATCATATATCAACATCGTGCAAAATGGTATTAAAATTATGTGTGGAAGTCGTTGCTTTGTTATGAGAAAAATGTCCGGAAAAATGAATTTCATTGATGTCATTTAGAGTAACCAATATAAAGGGATCAAGTCATGTGGTCAGTATCATGTGACAGGATGTGACATCATNTATGTGGGTCAATGATGTGACGGGTCATTTTTTTATCCAAAGGCCTTAATAATAATAAAAAACTAAGATATGACACCCAAAGTATGTAAGGTAGTACAACTAGATCTCTTTTATCGAATCCAAAATGTTTTAATTATATTTTGCAACATATAAAGGTATTTTAAATATTTTGAATAGTCAAAATGTCCAAAGCCCAATACAGCGATTTCATTTGTGATTAAAATATCTTAAAATATAATAAATGTATATATTTTTTATTCTGGCATGATTTTATAACATCATATATCAACATCGTGCAAAATGGTATTAAAATTATGTGTGGAAGTCGTTGCTTTGTTATGAGAAAGAATGTCTGGAAAAATGAATTTCATTGATGTCATTTAGAGTAACCAATATAAAGGGACCAAGTCATGTGGTCAATATCATGTGGCAGGATGTGACATCATTCAGACACCTGCAAAGGACCACATGGTCATGAGGAAAAGTAACTAACTCTCTTTTAACTTCACTTGCTCATACGCATGTCCCGAAACATCAGGTCATTCGGTACAACCGCTATAAAACATAGAAAATGTTGTAATATTTTAAAAACTTGTACTAAATATAAAATGTTTGTCATTTTGTCATTGTCATTTTGCTAGCTAGATATTAGCCTGTTAGCATTGTTTGAAAATATCGTCATTCGGTATAACCAAAAGTGTCATTCGGTAAAACTGAAATTTTGGTTAAACCGAATGACTTTTTTGGTGACAAATGTTGTCCATCTTGTAAAAAATGACAAAAGCAGAGTTAATTGATTATAAAAACCACATAATCTCATTGTTAACACTTACAACTTTATAATATATAATAAAAAATTTATTATATCTCCATTATGTGTTTTTACGCTTTTAAAAACTTTATTCGGGCTGTCAACCGGTTAAATTTTTTTATCTAATAAATTACGTGATGTGGTGATTACTTATTTGAATTAATCGCCAATTAATCGCATATCGAATTACCCTCAAAGGATAATTTAAAGTCATTATTGTGTAAAACATCAAATAGACATTACAAAAAGTAGTTTCAGAAAGAAATATTTTATTTGATTAAGCAGAGAATTTATTATACATAAATTTCTGGACCATGAGGTTGAGTAAACGATGACTGAATTTTAAGTAAATGTTTTAATGATTAAGTCATTGAGTCATTCATTCATTTGATTCGTTCAAATGGCTCTCTTTATGAATGGTCCATTGAATCATTGGTTCATATGACTCGTTCAAAACACAGATTCAGAAATGAAATGGCGCTGTGTTGCTTGGAGATGAACAGTTCTGCTTCGTCTTTATATTTTTGAATTGTCAGATGACCTACGTAGGTCTGGGGCGGGGCAAGTGTGTTAAATGCGTTAAGAATTTTAACGCATTATTTTTTTACCATGATTAATTAATCTAATTAACATATTAAATCGACAGCCCTAATAAATATATATATATATATCACAAATTCCTTTCTCCGAATTCTGAGATTACATCTTGCAATTCTGTTTGTTTTGTTTGTTTGTTTGTTGGAATGGACATTTTTTAAGAATGTGATGTCGTGTTTCCACAGTTATTAACATCACAAATCTAGTAAAGTTTTATATATATTCATTTTTAAACAATTTAATACACATTTATAATGCTATACATTGTGTTATCTTGCCAGTAAATGACAAAAAACTAGTTGACGCTGCGGGAAGGGTGTTTCTAAAGCTACAGCTGAGTGAATGATGGCAAATTTGACATCTTTCTCTCTTCTGACTGCTTTAATCAATCTCTCGAGATGTTTTCCGTCTTTTGGAAAGTCATGGTAACACTATCATGGATTTTTTCCTTTGATTTTAGAGCAAATGCAAATACAAAAAGTATATTTCCCATTCACCGCAACAGAAGTTTACCCAACTGTAATGACTTCTTCTTCTGAAAAATCCCGGAGATGTGAAAAGTAAAAAAAGATAAAGTGAGTTTATATCTTGCAAATGCAAGGCAACTAACATCTCACAATTCTATAAAAAAATGTGTGATATAAGCTCAGAATTGTGAGGAAAAGGTCAGAATTGTGAGATAAAAAGTTGCAATTACTTTTTTATTCCATGGCAGAAATAAGCTTCCATAGTTTAGAGCCATTTAGGTGTGAATATAAATGTGTGTGTGTGTGTGTGTGTGTCAGCTCACACGCTCTGATGTGATTTTTCACTTTGTGAAGTGTAAGAGGGCCCAGTGGCGCCTCAGGTAATGTCACGGTTTCCTGCGGGGCAGCCTCGCTCACAGAAGCCTTTCTGAGGACGTGTTGGAGCCCGAGGCCACCGCACACACACACACACACGTACAGAGACATACACAGCCACATATGGCCTCACACACACACGGCCGTCACAGTCTGTCTGCAGTGAGGGAGTGAACCGCCCTGTGCCCGCTGGTGTTGAGAGAGAAAGAGAGAGAGACTGTGTGTTTGTTGCTAAACTGAATGAGGGCAATCAATGCAATCTTTCATGCAGTCAGTTCTGTGTGTGTGTATGTGTGTGAAGATCACAGAGAACTGTGCTGTTGCCCTCAAAATGGCGTGTTATAAAGATTGCTTTGGTTTTCAACAGCCAGTCCAAATTGTGTCTGTAGACAGTGAGTCTGGGGTGTCAGATGCCCGTTAGGATGCTGTCCGTCACATGTGGGAAAAACACAAAGGAAAGTACATGTGGGATCAACGAACCTTACGACACCCTGAAAAACCACCTTCAGGCGTCACTTTAGAGTAAAGGTATAAAACAGACACATGTGAGATTACTGCGGTCTTCTTCTCGGGATAAACATCTCCGATTGCTCTCCATTCAATCTCATCTTGAATATGCATTTGAGATATTAAAGGAACATTTGGACAAAAAATGAAATTTCTCATGACGTAGAATGACTTTCTGACCTCCACGACACACAAAACAAGCAGAACTCTTTTCCACACAATGAAAGTGGAGGATGATCAGAGGCTGATGAGCTTATTATAAGATTAAACAAACCAATAAAGAAATATAAATATAGCAATAGTACTATTGTACAGTGAAATAAATAATAGTTATTATTTAAATACTATTTTAAATAAGTATATAAATAAACAGATTAATAAATACTATTGTACTTTAAAATAAATTGAGTTTTAATAATAATAAT
>RJVU01050255.1:219213-253521 GCA_003731715.1 Anabarilius grahami | reverse complement strand
TTTTTTAAATATATAGTAACAAATCCACAAATATTAACTTATTAAAATAATAATAATAAAAACATTAAAATAATATTTAATAAAAAATAATAATAAATGTAAAAAAATTTAATTAAAATATATAGTAACAAATCCACAAATATTAACCTATTAAAATAATATAATAAAAACATTAAAATAATATTTAGTTAAAAATAATAATTGTAAATTAAAAAAAAAGTAATTAAAATATAGTAACAAATCCACAAATATTAACCTATTAAAATAATAATACTAAAAACATTAAAATAATATTTAATTAAAAATAATAATAAATGTAAATATTTTTTTTTTAAATATATAGTAACAAATCCACAANTGTAACCCAAAGGCAACATAAAATAATGTTTAATTGGAGAGCACGATGTGTTGGCATTAGCAGAGAAGGGTTCACAGTAATATTTGAAGGGGAATTTCAGAATAAGCAAGAGGAGATCATTAAAAATCCTGCTTATCTAAGTAGAAAATTTCCATCTTTTGTGTCACCACTGCTTGGGCAAGCAGTCTTTTCCCCTCTCAACCTCTTTCTTCCGCAAGTGCGGCTCCGACGTCACCTTCTATTGATCAGGTGTAATTTGCATCGGTGGCAGATGAACAGAGTCGTGTGCGCACAGTAAGGACGGCGCCGATGATTTATTCATTGTCGAATCAAAAAGCGAAAGGATCTTCAGAGAAGGAGAGACTGCGGGCGTTGAAGAAGAGCCCTCTCGTTCTCTGGATCTCTCGTTTTCCCCCGCAGAGCCCCGGGGCCGATGGTGTGCAAGTCCTTCTAATTAACAAGGTGAATCATGCTGCCGCTCTCTAATTAGCCAACACGACAATCTAATGGAAACATGCGGACGGGGCTGGCACACTTTGAAGGCCCTCTCTCAAAACTCTCTCTCTCCAAACCATCTTTCTTTCTCTCGCTCAGGCCTTGCCCACAAACGCTCCAGGGCGAGGGGGGAATGCACCATCTTGTTCCTCGAGCCGAGAGATGTAAAGGGTCAGAGGTCACGCTGGAAGTGTCCGGCATTGGAAGCACCGATCACCTCAGAATGTTCACTAATCAGCGTTAAAGGCAGGAAAATGAAAATAAAATCATTATTAAATTGCCAAAGAGACGGGTAGAAGGAATCTGTTAAGAAACAAATAAAATTCAAATGAACAAAATCTGAATTTTATCAATAGAATAGAATCAATGGATTTTCGTAACATATTATATATACACTCACCTAAAGGATTATTAGGAACACCATANGACATTCAGTTTGGAGTTCAGGAGATTGTCTTGACCAGGACCACACCCCTAAATGCATTGAAGCAACTGCCATGTGATTGGTTGATTAGATAATTGCATTAATGAGAAATTGAACAGGTGTTCCTAATAATCCTTTAGGTGAGTGTATATTGCTAATATATTTTCATTTAGTTTTATCATTACAAAAATGAAAAATAAAATTAATAAAATCAGTAATTTATCAACAGAATTTCATGTTGTCTTATATTATATAAAAATGAATTTGTAATATATATTTGCATATATATTTTCATTTAATTTTACCATTATTTACGAAAAGCAAAATAATTTGACATATATTAAGGGAATTTCTGTATTAATCATTTATGAAATGAGTGTTATTAAATTGTCAATAAGAGGGAAAGAAGGAATCTGTTAAGTAAAAATTATAAAATTAACAGAATTTCATGTTATTAAATTATATAAATTAATTTGTAATATATATTTGTAAACATACTTTCATTTATTTTTATCATTATTCTATAAAAGCAAAATAATTTTTTATAATAAAACGTATTCATGAAACATGCGCAGAAGGAATTTCTGTGTAAATTGCGTGTAAAATCTTTTTTAGTGTACATAAATTGTTGCATCAATGCGACATGCAGAAGAAATATCATTCTGAGTCATGCATAAATCATGCTTATGTAAATTTGATTTATGATTTACACAGAAATTCCTTCTACTTGTGTTTCACGAATGATGTTAGTTACTGCATAAACCTGATCAGAAACAAAAGATGACTTGAATTAAGAGGCTAGCTCTGATCTATAGTTAGAAATATATAACGAATGCCCTCTTAATATACAGTATAATGAACAAAATGATAAAATTCATTAAATTACACTACCATTTAAAAGTTTGGGGTCAGATTTATTCTTATTTTTTAAAGAAATTAATGCTTTCCTTCAGCAACGATTCATTAAATTGATCAAAAGTGACAGTAAAGACATTCATAACGATGCAAAAAAAATTTTCTTGAGCAGCAAATCATCATATTAGAATGATTTCTGAAGGATCATGTGACACTGAAGACTGGAGTAATGATGCTGAAAATTCAGTTTTGATCACATGATATATAAATGACATTTTACAATATATTCACATAGAAAATTTTAAATTGTAAAAATATTTCAAAATTTTTACTGTATTTTTGATCAAATAAATGCAGTCTTGGTGAGCAGAAGAGATCCAAACCTTTGAACAATAGTGTATAAAATTATGAAATTCAAAGCAATCGATTGCTATTATTTGTAAACACATAAAAGTCACTTCATCTCAAACGGATGGGGAAAATAAGTAGTTGTTAAAGTGTTCTGATTCTCTTTGTTGGTAATCTCTAAAGATCACCTGAAGTGTCTATGAAGTGAACTGGACAGAGAGGTCGCTGTCTTTGGTTTTTTAGTCTGGAGTGTGTTTTTCTAACACTGACCCTTTCATCTCTCTGTTCATTGTGTCCCATTCGCCTTCTTTCGTTGTGTTGTTCTCTGTTACTCAGACCCAAAAGAGTAGCTCTTCATTCCCGATTCCCCTGCTGCTAACATCCCAAGGAGATCCATGTACAAAGAGAAAGACCTCCTACAGGCGGCCACACACACACACACACACACACTCGGGCCTTTCGCTGTTCAGATTCCTCGCCATCCCGCTCACAGGCAAAAATCTCGCTTTGTGTTGTTCTTTCTCTCATTACGGCACTTTGTAATAATATTCACAAACACACAGGAACACCAAAGGTATTTTTAAAGCTTGCTTTTCTTCTCCGCTTCTTTCTCCCCCCCCATTCCTTCTTTCTTACGCCTGAAATTTGACTTCAGGAATTTTAGGGATGAAACAAGCAACCACAAAGAGGAAAATAAAAACAGATTCAGGACAGACGTTACATCTTTTGTCTTGGTAAAGGGCTTCGCTGTGAAATTTTGTATACCTTAAAAATCTGAATCTGAGATTAAGACCAAATGTATCTCCTAGACAGCAATGAGATTGAGAGAAAAGGAAGATGTTTGCCAAAGATTCCTGCTTTTCATCTTGAAAAAAAAGACCTCAATGATCTCAAATGTGCTTCAATAGAGTTTCTCAGAAATGTCTCAAACTGTGCAAACTCTGCTAATATGAATTCACATATTTCATGACCAAAAGATCTGAGCTTCTACACACATTAAAGGAGTCGTTGATTATGATTTGACTTTTTTAACTTTAGTTAGTGTGTAATGTTTCTGTTTGAGCATAAACAACATCTGCAAAGTTACGACGCTCAAAGATCAATGCAAAGAGAGATATTTTCTTTTACAGAAATCGGGACTACAACAAGCTTCTTCACGGGTTGGTGACATCACAAACCCTAAATTTCAGTAGCCCCACCCACTGATTCGAGAACGACAAGAAGTAATAGGTAAATAACAGACGTGACGCTAACACTGGATCGAGCAACTAAGCGCAACAAGCAACTTGTGCAGTTCCAGGTTGTGGAAAATCACAGTAGCTGCATTGGATTTGCAGAGAGCCTGAAATTAAAAAATGATGCTGCGCCTTTTATATTGGATCTGACAGGAACGGCACAACATAATTATTTGAGTAAAAAAGTTTTCACTGTGTCACTATTGCTTTGTTACAGATCGTTTGATATGTACGGATTATGTGTACATGTCTAACCATTGTGACCAGTGATTTACATTTACATTTATGCATTTGGCAGACGCTTTTATCCAAAGCGACTTACATTGCATTATACTATACATTTGTATCTGAGTATGTGCAATCCCTGGGATCGAACCCATGACCTTGGCATTGCTAGTGCCACGCTCTAACCACTGAGCTACAGGAAAGCTTTCTGATTTCTGATATGTAATGATTCAGGCCTACATTCAGATGTTTTGTCTCAAAATCGTGTGTCAGTAAATCAAACCAGTGACTAAACGCTCAACTTCACCTTGTTTCTCTTAGTAGGATGAAAATAATCTGTTATTTAAAGTTGGCATGAAATCAAAATTGACACTATTTACTTTGTTAGTGCATATTACAAGTCTCGCGGTGAACAATTAATCCGTGCAAGTTAATACACAGAAAAAAATTGTTTGTCGTGGTAATCTTTAATCAAAATCTGAAAAGTTACTTCCGGTCTGGAATGGCGTTCCTTCTCTGATGACGTCAGTTTGACGGCTTGAGTTGAAAACGTGTCAACCACGGAGAGGAGGAGCACTAAGGTAAAACCCTGCCCTCTATTCAATATTCTGTTTCACTTGGAAATACGTCACAACACTGGAGAAAAGTTGTTTGCAACTTCTGGTTTACGGGGACTTTAAACAGTGATTAAATTATATATAGAAATCAATCAAAGAACACTCCCTTTACAATCACTGGAGCTACAGCTTTCCTGTAGCTCAGTGGTTAGAGCATGGCGCTAGCAATGCCAAGGTCATGGGTTCGATCCCAGGGATTGCACATACTCCGATACAAATGTATAGTATAACGCAATGTAAGTCGCTTTGGATAAAAGCGTCAGCCAAATGCATAAATGTAAATGTAAATGTCAATCAAACAGCCTGAGTTTATCAGTGACTGAGTTCTGGACTCACGCCAAAACTTCGATTAGAATCAACAAATCTTTTATTTACATCACGTTTGCACTGTTAGTTATGATAAAAGCATTCGTTAGTGTGCAGAAATTGAGTTGCAATGACGAGATCACTGCTTTCATGCACTCAACAACACTGTTTGACTACATGTTCATCGCTGCAACCTTTCATGCCACGATCTAAATATGCTATAATCAACACTTTGCACAATTAGTAAACCTAACTGGGCAACAAAAAAAAAACTCACACAGCCACAGCCGACAGTCAGCCAGCACACAAATTCTGCGGTAGCGTGTAAGAAGACCGCTGTCTATTTTTTCATATATATTCGTCTATATTCCTAATTCAGAACGGGAGACTGGAACTGCAGGCTGCAGATGAACAAACTGTCAACAAAGCACCGCGTGATTACCGTTTTGAACCAATCATTCATGCTGTTCACGTTCTATATTCCACTCGGCTCACGTTAATATTAAACATTCACCCAGGAACACTAGAACAGTCTTCTGTCTGCACCGTCTTGACTTGTTTGCTCACAGTTTTGCTATTATTCTTGCACTTCGACTCGTTCACTAAAATGAACAGCCAATCAGAGTTCTCTCTCACCTGATGGCCCGATGCCAATTCTATATGCTGATTCGACCAAAAAAAAAACAACAACAACGGTGTCCGACTAGAGCCAACGGTGCAGAACACACCGGGAATGCTTAAAAATGGCCCGATGTTGCCTGACGGCCGATCGTTGGCTTGGTATGTCCTGGGATTAAAGGGTTAGTTCACCCAAAAATGAAATTTCTGTCATTAATTACTCACCCTCATGTCGTTCCACACCCGTAAGACCTTCGTTCATCTTCAGAACACAAAGTAAGATATTTTTTATGAAATCCGAGAGATATATGACTTGTCCATAGACAGCAATATAATCACTTTCAAGGTCCAGAAAGGTACTAAAGACATCGTTAAAACAGTCATGTGACTGCAGTGGTTCAACCTTAATGTTATGAAGAGACGAGAATACTTTTTTGTTCGCAAAAACAAAACAAAAAGAACGACTTTATTCAACAATCTCTTCTCTTCCCTGTAATTATCCTTACTCAGGGGACGCAGTTCCATGTTTATGTCCGAATGCTGACTCAATATTGGCCACATTGATCACGTGATGCATGCATGTGATGCTGACGCAGGAGCCGGCCAATAATGAGTCGGCATTCTGACGTAGAACCTGGAAGCTCTGGACGTAAACAACGTATGAGAATGACACAGAAGAGAAGAGATTGTTGAATAAAATCGTTATTATTGTTTTGTTTTTGCGCACAAAAAGTATTCTCGTCTCTTCATAACATTAAGGTTGAACCACTGCAGTCACATGACTGTTTTAACGATGTCTTTAGTATCTTTCTGGACCTTGAAAGTGATTATATTGCTGTCTATGGACGAGTCATATATCTCTCGGATTTAAAAAAAATCATAATTTGTGTTCTGAAGATGAATGAAGGTCTTACGGGTGTGGAACGTATTTAATGACAGAAATTTCATTTTTGGGTGAACTAACCCTTTAAGAGGGCTAAAATCAGTGTAGGAAAAATGCTTTTTATTTCTAAATTGACAATTTTTGATGTAAAAATCATACTAACATTATAAATGCACCCCAGGAAACATTATAAAATACTAAAGCAACACAGTTCATGACCCCTTTAAATTTATATAAGCATTATTTATTTTTGATTTCTCTCATTTTTATTTCTCCTTTAAAAAATGACAAAGTTCACACATAACATACTGAGAAACTTTGAGCTCTGGGTTGAACCACACCGTTTGTGGCCCAGTCAATCATTTGTGCCATTATTAAAAGACAAACAAGTGTCATTCATCATTCAAAACATGTTTCACATACGGTTAAACTTCTTTGAATAGTTTTATGCATATGAACGATTACATTTCCTTTATGATGGAAATATTCCATCATATTCTGAGGTCTTGGCAAAATCACTGCACACAAAACTCCACTCAAGCGCGCGTCTTTCCTCCTGCAAAGTCACATTTTCCGAAGCACAGTTTGAACCAAAGTGTTCAGGCATTATGGGATGTTTGTGTCTCCAGCTGTGGGTCTTTTATGCATCTCAGTCTTATTGGAAGAGGATCGGGCTTCTACCCACAACACTGCGGTGTAAGAACGAAATACTAGCATAAAAACACAGATGAAGACGGAGGAAAAAAAAGAGTGGTGAGAACGATGGAATGGGAAAGAAACTGCAATGGCCTGAGGAGAGAAAATATTTGAGGAAAATTATTCGAACAAAAAGCCAAGAGATTCCCACAGGACAGATCCAAGTTTCACGTGAAGGATCTCAGCTTCATGAGGATGTGAAAAACGTACAAGAAAGAGAGAAAGTAAGAGGGGAGAGAGGACAAACGGTCTTTATTTAGGTCAGGAATGAAGTGAAACACAGGCAATAATGTCTGAATGCCACATCATTTCTTCATGAAGGAGTGTAAGATGTATTAATGATGACTGTATAGATAAATCAGACCATATTTGTGTTTTTAGACTATGGAACTGGACTAATTTGGCTGTTAATGGAAACAGGCAATATCAGGGCTTCAGCTTTAAACAGTAAAATCGATAGGCAGGTTGCATTCATTTGATCAAAAATACAGTGAAATATTGTTGCAATTTAAAATATTTAAAATTATTTAAAATTGTAATTTATTCCTGTGATCAAAGCTGAATTTTCAGCATCATTACTCCAGTCTTCAGTGTCACATGATCCTTCAGAAATCATTCTAATATGCTGATTTGCTGCTAAATGTATTACTGAACCTAAATATATCATTTATATGGACTTTTTTTTTCAAAATATCTTCTTTTGAGTTCCACAGAAGTCAATCAGGTTTGGAATGACATGAGTTTGAGTAAATAGTTTTTGTTTCAGATTAAAGGGATAGTTCGCCTAAAAATTAAAATTATCCCATGATTTAATCACCCTCAAGCCATACTATGTGTATAATACAGCTGTCTTCTTTCAGACAAACACAACTGGAGTTATATTATAAAATATCCTGGCTCCTCCAAGCTTTATAATGGTTGTGAAGGGGGGGGGACGTGATTTTGAAGCCCCAAAAAAATGCATCCATCCATCAAAAAATTAATCCATGCAGCTCCAGGGGATTAATAAAGACTTTCTTAAGTGAATCAATGGGTTTTTGTAAGAAAAATATCCATATTTAAACTTTATTAACTATAATAACTAGCTTCCGGCAGACGGCTTTACGCATCGATTTGCGACGGAAGAGTAACCTCCGACCCGACGCATGATGTAACGACGAACACGGAAGCGCAGAGGATAGACCAAAACAAAACACTGGGTTTAGAAGACTAAAACGATCAATTTTAAAGAGAAATGTCAGAGGATTTCAATATAAGGGAAAATGAGCTTGAGTTTGTCGCACAGCCGTATTTCTTTGAACCGCGAGAGGCGTCTAAGCTTACGACACTCCTAGATTTTACGTCATACATCACGTCAGGGGTTACTCATTTGGCGCAATTCGACTTGCGCAGTATGCGTGCGGACATCTGCCGGAAGCTAGTTATTTGAGTTTATAGTGTTAACCCTCTGGCCCTTTTCGCTTAGGAGTCACACTTGCCTTCTTTACACTCTAAAAAATGCTGGGTTAAAAACAACCCAAGTTGGGTTGAAAATGGACAAACCCAGCGATTGGGTTGTTTTAACCCAGCGGCTGGGTTAAATGTTTGCCCAACCTGCTGGGTAGTTTTATTTAACCCAAATATTGTTTAAAAATTACTGTATTTCTTGCTTAAAATGAACCCAAAATATGTTGGAAATTAACATTTATTAATATGTTTAATAAACAAACATTTATTAATACTTTTTTGAATAATATTTAAACAATAAACATTTATTAAATTGCTTATTAATAAATGCTCATCTTTTTGATTATTATTGTTGCCTCTAGTAATTATGAGTCTGATTTTTAATTTCCAACCTATTTTGGGTTCATTTTAAGCCAGCCGTATAGTAATTTGTAAACAATTGTTGGGTTAAATAAAACTACCCAGCATGTTGGGCAAACATTTAACCCAACTGCTGGGTCAAAACAACCCAATCGCTGGGTTTGTCCATTTTCAACCCAACTTGGGTTGTTTTTAACCCAGCATTTTTTAGAGTGTACGGTCAAAAGTGACCGAAGCCTTTAAAAGTAACTTTTTTGTTTTTCAGGAAAACCAATGTAATGTATTTTTGTTCAATAATATTTTTTGATCATTATATACAATTTTTAGGGTATTTTATGATACTATGCAATATTTATAAAATTTTTATTAGCTATTTTTCCCCATTGAAAGTAATACACAAATTTTTTCTAATATATTTTTTTAATTATTTTTCAATTAAAGCAGTATTCCATGTTAAAATAGAGAGTCCATTAGTGCCATCTGGTGGGAGTAAAAAAAGAAAATCTTTTGTAATGCCATGTTGTAACCACTAGATTCCTATAGAGTTCTATATAAAGTGGCTTATAAATTCTCTAGTGGTTTTTAGACACAAAATACTTATTTTTTTTAAGTTTTGCATTTGGATTTATACTTAGACATTCTCAAAGACTACTTTTTGTCAAGATTTAGATTTTTATTTTGGTTTGAAATGTTGATTTGAAGTGTCGGTTTTTGCATTAATTTGACTACAGTCAAACCTGAACACAGAGGAAGGCATTTTGTCACACATAACATCAAAAGTCAATAAAAATATAACAAAAATGAACGTGTATGTTTTATTACAGCTTAATAAATCTGGGTCTGATCTGATTTCAACCTCTTATTTGAGTTTTGGCTCAATTTTACCATATTGTTACAGCCAAACCGGTTCATTTGTGTGTGTATAATGGTGTGTGTGTGTGTCTGTGTGTAAGTGAGTGTGTGTTTGAGTGGGTGTTTCTGTTTTGTACTCTCGATGTTTTTGTGTGTTACCTCTTTCTTGCTGTTAATTTTTTTACTGTTTTGTGGCTGAATTATTGATTTTATTTCACACATTTGCATAAACCTGCTCTGTATTGGGTGTGTCTATTTTGAACTCTTTACATTTTAGAGTGTCACCCCTTCATTGCTGTGCACTTTTTTTTTGCACAGTGTCTGATTTGTAGTTTGTACCAACAAAAGATTCTCTGAGTTGTCGTATTTTTTCGTATTTCCCATTCATTTCCTATGTCGGTCATTTTTAACCGCAAAGAAGGTAAGTGTGACTATTTTTTTTACGACCCTTTAACATATCCGAATCATGTCCTTGATTTTTTGTGTGTTCATATTGCTAATCCGACAAAAGTCACCAAGTGTCTTTATTTTTAACATTTCAAAATATAAAATGTTTTGGTCAAAACTGATTGAAGAGGGCCAGAGGGTTAAATATGAATACTTTTCTTACAAAAACCCATCATTTCGCTTCAGAAGGCCTTTATTAACCCGCTGGAGCCGTATGGATTATTTTTTATGATGGATGAAGCCATTTTTTGAGGTTTAGAAATCGCGTCCACCTTCGCAACTATTATAAAGCTTGAAAGAGCCAGGATATTATTAAATACATCTCAGATTGTATTCATCTGAAAGAAGATAGTCATATACACCTAGGATGGCTTGAGGGTGAGTAAATCATGGGATAAATTTCATTTTTGGGTGAACTATCCCTTTAAACCGACCCGTCTGTGTTTGCCGTCCACTCACAGTCATCAGCAGCAGTATAAACTCACACGTTTAGCGGCACTGGGAGCAAACGTTTACCGCCACCTCTGTTACTCTGTCCTTGTCTGTGACACGGCGGCCGGCGGGCGCTCTGGGCCAGAGGCTGTTGTGGTCAAATGCACCGGTTTACCCAGGTGGTCAGCAGTGGTCACTCTGCGTCCTCTGCCCTGCCTCGCCTCTCCTCTCCTGTTGAGAGCGGGGCAGCGATGATGAATCTGTGGCCGCAGAGTGTCTGTGTGACCTGACACAGTGATGTATCTGCCAGGGCTTCTCTCGCTCGCTCTCTTTTATGTATTTGCGGCTTCTTTCACTTTATTTTGCCTTCTTCTTCTCTCTATTTGTCATGTGTCCCCTCACAATCTCTCCACTTTTCTCTGCAGATTCGTTTTATCTGCGGCGAGGCGCTGCTTATTAGGGTTCCTGCATCCTGTCTCTTTTTTTGGGGTATTGATTTTCACCGAGGGCACTTTAAAAATATCCCATCTGACCTTTGGGCATCGCTGAGGACTGTGGAAATAGGTTCCCGAACACACGCGCTCGATGACATTATGGGGAATCGGATGTTTGTGAAGGGCTGAAAAAAGACGAATGGATAGAAAACCTGCCCTGATCAGACAACATCTGTCCATCAGACGCACACGATTGTAGAGGCAGACGCTCGTTTAACAGCGTCTCCCAAAGGAAAGAAAAATCACCAGTCGGATCTCGTCGATATCTCAATTGTGATATTAAATGGAGAGCAAATAGAAAAAGACTCAAGAGAAACATCTGAGAGACTGGCTTTACTTTCAGGAGAGTCTCAAACTGTGCTCAGGTTCGCCAAGTCTGCAATCAAAAGATCTCAATTTGAACTCAAGCATTTCTCATCAGATGAGAAACTATAAAATGATCCACATTCATGCTATAACTCTGTACTATGACCGCTAATGACTCATTTGGGTCAGTTTTCATTTCACTTAAAGAATTTTAGGGCATCTAAGACAAAGTTCATGCATGAGACATGAAACATAATGGATAAACATACTGAGAACTCCATTAAGACTCCTGAGCAGTAAAATAGTAAACTAATATAGGGATATTTATGGATGGATGGATGGATGGACGGACGGATATTCAAATGGATGGATGGATGGATGGATGGATGGATAGGTAGATATTCGAATGGATGGCTGGATATTCGGATGGATGGATGGATGTATGGATGGATAGATATTCGGATGGATGGATGGATGGATGTAAGGTTGGATATTCGGATGGATGGATGGATGGATGGATGGATGGGTGGATGGGTAGATATTCAAATGGATGGATGGATGGATGGATACTCGAATGGAAGGATGGATATTCGGATGAATGGATGGATAGATATATATTTGGATAGATGGATGGATGGATGGATGGATGGAAGGCTGGATATTCGGATGGATGGATGGATGGATGGATGGATGTAAGGCTGGATATTCGGATGGATGGGTAGATATTCAAATGGATGGATGGATGGATGGATACTCGAATGGAAGGCTGGATATTCGGATTAATGGATGGATAGATATATATTTGGATAGATGGATGGATGGATGGATGGAAGGCTGGATATTCGGATGGATGGATGGCTGGATATTCGGATGGATGGATGGATGGATGGATGGATGGGTAGATATTCAAATAGATGGATGGATGGATGGATACTCAAATGGAAGGCTGGATATTCGGATGGATGGGTATATATTCAAATAGATGGATAGATAGATATTCAAATAGATGAATGGATGGATGGATGGATATTCGAATGGATTGATGGATGGATATTCGGATAGATGGATGGATATATGGATAGATATTCAGATGGATGGATGATGGATGGATAGATGGACAGATAGATAGACAGATATTTGGATGGATGGATGGATGGATGGGTGGATGGATGGAAAGATAGATAGATAGATATTCGGATAGATGGATGGATGGATATTTGGATGGATGGATGGATGGATGGATGCCCTAGCTTTATATTATTCAAGGAATAGTTAGACAAAAATTGCGTCATCAATTACTCACCCACATCATTCCAAACCTGCAAATATCTTTTCTACGGAACACAAAAGGAAAATGTAAAAACATGAGAGTGAATAAATGAAGATGGAACTATATTTTCACCTTTAAGCTACACAGTTGTGCAAATCTTATCAAAAGACGAAATTAATTCCTTTAAAAATTAAATTTGGTGTTACGGGCATGACTACAAGTGACACTCAAAAGATGTGGAAAGAGTTCTTAACACACACACCACATAAGTGCAATGTACTCTCTGTGTGTGTGTGCGTGTCCTGGTGTGGTTATGAGTAATAAACCTCTCTCTTGCCGTTCTACCCGTCACAGAGAGTGAAGGCAGTGTGGATCAACCTCATTATCCTGATGAAAATTTGGGCAGATGTGCGAAACCTCTACGACAGACGCAAACAGCAGCTCTGTCGCCTGCAGCCAATCAGGAGATGAAAACCGGAGGAAGAACCGCACTGAGAAACGACCACGGCCATTACGCCCAGAGAGAGAGAGAGAGAGAGAGAGACGGAAAAACACTGTTTCTGGTGGAACAGCAAATAAAAGTGAGATTTCAGCCTTTTTAAAATTCTGATTGGAAACAAGTTGGGAGTTTTTGACGATACATACCGAACGTGTGTGTGTGTGTGTGTGTGAGCTGCAGTATTCATTCTGTGGGTTGGAAAGTTAATCTGGCTGTGTTGAGATGATGAGCTGCCTGCCACTTAACAGGGCGGAGATCCACTTTGATCACACGGCCTCGGGCGCAGCCTATTACAAATCACCTCATTTACATACAGCACAGGCTGATGGGAAGACTACAATCCACTCTAAAGGGTTACCTCGCTAATGTGGAGATGAAGAGTGGGAGCGAGAGAAACTTAAAGAAAAGATGGACAGATGACAGTCAGGAAATCCAGTAGTGAAAGATGATAATTAGTTACCAAACCTTTAGAACTAAGTATTAAAGTTCAGCATGAACATAATCCTGCAGCGTTTGTGCTCCAGACATGAACGATTCCTCAAATCAAGTGAGTTGTTGAGGAGAGGTGTATTTTTACTTTACTGATCAGATGCACCATTTTCCTTTCTTTTTCAAAAGTCTTTTTGCAAAACATTTCATCAAATCAACAGGCTAAAGAACACTGACACAGAGAACTTTTGCCTATGGTTTAAAAATACCATAGCAAAAACAACTAAACTAACTAAATTTCAAGCATTATTAAAGTCAAGTAAACACTCAGTAATTGAAAAAGAACAAATAAACAAATTAGCAATCGCACAAATAGCCTAAATACAACTGAACAAAAGACACGATTGAAATAAACTGTGTTTTAAGATTTCTAAGTATTCAGGTACAGAAACTGTAATCAAATGTAAAATAACACTCCACTTTATGAATAAAATATACATGCATTCACTTAAGACATAACCGACTGTGTTTACGGATATTTTGACATATTTTTGTGTGTATTTGTCCGTTCAAGTGCAAAAAGACTACTACCCATGCATGCTATTCAGTATGAGAGGCGGCTTTCTGTGTGCGCTTTGGATGTGTGAAAACAGCGCACGAGTCTTTATGCGCTTCAATGGTTTAACTTTATATTAAAATGCACACAAAGAAATTGATAAGAGGAATCTAAAATTTTAATTTTAAAACAAGTATGCAATTCCTGACCTTAAAGGAATATTTCACTTCAGAATTACAATTTCCTGATCATTTACTCTCTCCCATGTCATCCAAGATGTTTGTGTCTTTCTTTCTTCAGTCGAAAAGAAATTAAGAAACCATTTTTGAGGAAAACACTCCAGGATTTTTCTCCATATAGTGGACTTCACTGGGGTTCAACGGGTTGAAGGTCCAAGTTTCAGTGCAGCTTCAAAGAGCTCTACATGATCCCAGACGAGGAATAAGAGTCTTATCTAGAGAAAACATCTAAAAATAAAAATGTATATACTTTTTAACCACAAATGCTCGTCTTGCATTGCTCTGTGAAGCGCCACGCATTACATAATTATATTGGAAAGATCACGTGTGACGAAGGTGGAAGTACCGCGGTAAGGCGAAAAACTCCTCCAACTTCAAAATCGTCCAACATCGTTCTTTTATCTTTTTTTGTAAAGGGCGTTTGACTTAGTTTTTTTGCACATTCACTTTGTAAACACTGGATCGGTACTTCCGCCTACGTCACACATGACCTTTCCAACGTGATTACGTAATGTGTGGCGCATCGCAGTGTAAGACGAGCATTTGTGGTTAAAAAGTATATAATTTTTTTTTTTTTTTAGAAAATGAGCAATGTTTTCTCTAGATAAGACTCTTATTCCTCGTCTGGGATCATGTAGAGCTCTTTGAAGCTGCACTGAAACTGACATTTGGACCTTCAACCCGTTGAACCCCAGTGAAGTCCACTATATGGAGAAAAATCCTGGATATATAGTTTTTTGATGTTTAACACATTTAATTACACTTCCTGTAATTCCAATTCAACTTCCTGTGGGTTATGGTCAGTTCCATTCAAATTCCAACTCATGAATTGCAAAAGAAACGGCAATTCTTCGTCACCGAGCAGCCTATGTTCTTTGTGTTTTGTCTACAAGTTTTAGTTGCAGTAGTAAAAGCAAAGTGGGAAAAACATAAATCAAAGTGTCATTTTCTGCGCTGGAGTTGCTACAAAGTTAGTGACAAACACAGACGCTCACAGTGGTACCAGAGTCAAAAAATACACAATGAAAACACACCTGCGGGTGGAGAGTTGTAATTGAACTCAGTTTTGGAAACACATTTCTGTGCTCGTATCAGAGAGCAGGGTTCATCTGGACTCGGTTTTGCAGTCAAAGCCTCTGTGAAGGCCGAGCGCATCACTGTGCACATCACAAACACACACAAATGTACATGTCTAAAGCCCAAACTGTTTGATTCTTCAAATGCCACAAACACATTCATCTGCTCAGCATCACAGTCAACTGTTCTGTACAGAAAGCTCATGTTTTTAGTGGGTCATTAAGTCTGCTGAGAATCAAGAACAGCACTATTTTTTAATTGGCAGTGTAAAAAAATAAAAATCAATGCGGGAGAAAACACAAGCAAGCAATCTGTGCCTCATACCGCGGCAACAGTTTCTAATTGTCCCCCTTTTTGCTAATGCAAGACGAGAACGCAATGCCGTCCGCCTTTATGATGCTAATGGCCTTGGCAAATTATCCGTCAAACAGGAAAAACTCTGACTTCATCTCCAATCAGATTCCACATTCCGCCCCGGATAAAAGCACAGCACATTCCCCTAAATATCAGCTCAGAGCTGGAGAAAAGAGGAAAACGCTCATTTTTTCGCAGGACATCAATCAATGAAAATAATTCCTCAAACTTTCTTCTTTTTTTTCCCAGAGTCAGACTTTAAATGGCATTACATATGTAGCACGGCATAAAAAATTCATCTGCCGGAGCCTTGAAATGTCAGTGGTAATGATGGAAGCCTCACCTCCTTTGCTTTCTGCTTCAGACGGGCTTGTTCTGGATCTTCTTGCCGCGAGCGACTCTGGGAGAGAAAGAGAGAGAGAGAGAGAGATGGAGGGAGGATGAACGACAGAAGGAACGATGGAGGGAGAGACGGGCAGACGGCAGGTGAGCGTGTCGTGAGCTCAACTCATCTGCGGCACTAAAATAGTTGCGGACAAACGAGGGCAGATCTGATGTGTCAAGGGCAGAGAGTGTGTGTGTGTGTGTGTGTGTTCAGCGGTGACTGATTCTACGCCCGCAGGCTGTGCCCTCCAAACACAGCCGAGACACACACACACACACACACAACGCCGCAGGCAACAACTAATCAAAAGACACAAGTTACAAATGCAGGTTCAGCTGACACTCATCACTGTGTGTGTGTGTGTGTGTGTGTGTGTGTGTGTGCATACAAATGTAAAAAATTAAACAACTTTTGTGTGTGTGTGTTTGTGTCAAAACTATAAAGGCCCATTCACACCAAGAATGTTAACTATAATAACTATATTACCGTCCACACCATCGGACGTTATCATTCTGTTTATTATAAGAGCGCTGCAGTTTTGTCGTCTGTCACTTTAAATGCTCAAGCTCTTTAAAGGGGTGGTTGATTATGATTTCACTTTTTTTACTTTAGTTAGTGTGTAATGTTGCTGTTAGAGCATAAACAACATCTGCATAGTTACGACGCTCAAAGTTCAATGCAAAGAGAGATATTTTCTTTTACAGAAATCGCTTTTTAAGGACTACAACAAACGGCTGGTTGGGACTACAACAAGCTTCTTCCTGAGTTAGTGACATCACAAACCCTAAATTTACATAAACCCCGCCTTCGAGAACACACAATATGTTGGGCAGCTTTAGAGAAGAGGAAGAGTTGTTGTAGTAGAGTGTTGTTGACATGCCGTCATTTTACGCCGGACTGCTTCACAAACGAGGGTCAATTCAATAAAAAAAAGATGAACATGACGGCACATGCTAGTGGATGAGTTGAATCAACTCCACAGCAACTACATAAATTTATCCACTAACCATTCAGAAACGTCTAAAAGTTGTAACTTCTTCCTGAGTCTCTCCATCAGTGTCGACTCCGGTTTGAACAATGTAAGGCTGAACACCGTTACTGACAATCCTCATTTTGGCTGCGTGAGATTCTCCAGCTTTGTTGTTGTTGAGCGACCGAAGCGCAAACTGTTAAAGCTCCGCCCTCTTCTGGAAAGGGGGCGGGGAGCAGCAGCTCATTTGCATTTAAAGGGACATACACAAAAACAGCGTGTTTTTGCTCACACCCAAATAGGGGCAAATTTGACAAGCTATAATAAATGATCTGTGGGGTATTTTGAGCTGAAACTTCACAGACACATTCTGGAGTCACCAGAGACTTATATTACAGCTTGTGAAAGGTGCATTATAGGTGTCCTTTAAAGCAGGATGGATTCTGATTTGCTGTCAATGTTTATATTGTTCATCAGCTGGAATAAATCATTCTGAAAGTGATTCCAGTGATATTGTTTCTCTGTGCCGCTATTATTGTCTTACATTTATGATTTTTAGAAGTATACCTTTATCATTAAAGGAATCGTCATTGGTGTGAATGGGCCTTAAGGGTAGCTTACAGACCAAACATGCATGATTAATCACTGATCGTCTCATCTAGGAATGCACGATTAATCAAAATAAAACCGTAATCGGGATATGGCTAAGTGAGATTATCAAATCCCAAAGGCTGCAACTGAATTCAATAAATATATGCACTGCGTGTTTCTGAGTGAAGCGTGGCACTGTTTTCTTACACATGAGCATCTTATGATCCGGTGTTTTCTATGGAAAGTCCCACTAAGACACTAAAAACTATAGAAGCTTGTTTCCGCCACTGAATAAAAAATAAAAAAGGTAATTTGTGACTTTTTATCTCACAATTCTGACTTTGAACTCGCAATTGCGAGTTTATATCATGCAATTCTGTGATAAAAAGTCGCAATTAACTTTTAAATGGTTTTATTCTGTGGCGGAAACGAGCTTCTATAGTTTTCAGTGTCTTAGTGCGACTCTATTCACAGTAAATGCTGCTCCACATGAAGTTTGGGTCGCTTTAACATGCATTTGGAAACACAATCATTTTCACAAACTTGTAATGAGAAGCACTGATCAACAAGCTTTAAGGACTCCCTGTCTGAAAATGAAGAAATTAAGACAACCAATAAAATTATTATTAATATTAAATAAAAAATTTTATTTTACATTGGAATACTATAATAGTAATTAAATGTTATTTTGTTTTAAGTAATTTTTATTTAGTAATAATAAATACTTTTTATTATTATTATTATATAGCCACATTGATATATAATCACAACATTTTGGCCAAATTGTGCAGCCCTACAAACCTGGATTTTATTTATTTTTATTTAATTAAAAATTTTTTTTTTTGGGATAATGTTCAGAGAACACTCAGAGATTACATTTGAATAAGTTAATGGGAATGGGAACGTTCTTACAACATATTTTTGTCCGCTGGGATGATGAACAAAATGTGTAAGAAGCATAAGCTTTTGTTGGTCACAGAACATATTTTCGGCAATAATCTAAAAACCAATGGAAAATGAGGGAACCAGGGTGATGCAAACTTATAAAAATACGTCATCCCTGCAGCTCTCGTGTGTGTGTGTGTGTGTGTGTGTGTGTGTGTGGTCAGAGAGGGTAAATCTCTCTGCTGAAGCATTTAATTGTGGCCTAGTGTGATTTCACTCTCATTTTGTCTGTTTTAAAGCGAGACGTGTGAGGTGTGTGCGTGTGATCCTGAGGGCTTTGTGTTTAGGTCTCCAGTCTTTTTTTAATTGCCCCATGAGGATGTCTCCTAACTCACCCTCACTCGGCGAGGAGAGGAGAGGGGCGGCAGTACTCTGCCCTTCCTCACTGCTAATTGGTTTTAAATATATCAGGCGGTTCACGTACTGGTCGCTATCTGGGCTGAGAGTAATGCGTTTGGCCCCTGGCCCTCGCGCTCGTCCCTGAAGACTCCAGTCATATTTGAAATGGACGATGAGATTTATTTTAGTAGGTTCATGTTTAAGGGGTCAAATCACGCTGAGCTTAAAGACGCACAGTGAGAATACAAGGACACAAAGAATCGGACTGATTAGCGGTTTCTGTTCCCACGGAATGATCTAAACCCAAACTAAAACAAGATTTGTTTGTTCTGTCTGTCAATATTCATTAACTGGCATAACTTTACGGTCTCATTTGTTAACGTTAGTTGATGCATGAACTAGAAATGAACAATATATTTTTATAACATTTATTAGGGGTTCAAGCGTGTAGCGCTGAAATCCTGCTGTAACTGTTAAAATTCCCAAGGATCAGCATTCTCCCCTAAAAGTGAGACCAAACAGACCAAACCGTAAAATTGTGAGACTTGAAACTTTGAGGGCTGGTAGTGCTCACACCAGCTACAACGTCACCAAGGCTCGACCCGATTGGCCTGACGGTGGTGCTACAGCGGTCAAAAGTATGAAATTGCTCATAACTCCTAAACAGGCAAACTTTTCGGGTATTTTGGATTTTTTGAAAAACCTACTTTTGCATTTGAGTCCTAGGTTTTGGGCCTGATCGGAACCAAACCAGTGTAGCGAGATTCTCTGGAGTCTAATTGTCAAAATTTTGAAATTCCAATTCACGGTCCCTAAGGACCGCCAAAACGTTTGAAGTGGGCGGAGCCACTATTACTAAAATGGCTATAACTCGTGAACGGAATGAGATATTTTCACGAAACTTGGCACACCTGTGTAAGAGCTCGTTCTGTGGTCACGTGAAAAAGGACGCAGTGACTGGCCACTTGGTGGCGCTATAACAGGGGAAAAAACATGAAAATGTTAATAACTACTTAACCGTTAGTCCGATCGACTTGAAAATTGGCATACAGTGCCTTTGCCCGAGGTGCCATGACTGTTTATGAGGACAGTGACGCATCTCAAAAAACATGTCCGCCATCGGCCAATGAAATTTGAGCAGCTATCAGACAAGGTTAACAGAGGCCGAGGGCCTGTTTGACTCACGGCCCTAGATGCCTGTGAGAAGTTCAAAGGAAATCGGCCACTGGGGGCGCCTTCATGTCTTTCCCATCTATGATTGAGATGGTTACAGGCTTGCTAATTAAAACATTATACCTTTTTACGCATGTGCTTAAAGGCCATAAAGCGCTTGAACCCCGATAATTGCTGCTCGCAGCTATATTTAATCTTTGTTACTGTTAGTTAACAGAAAAACAGTTCGTTCACAGTGCATTAACAGATACAATTTTTGATTTTAGAAATGTTTTAGTAAACGTTCAAATTAAGATTAAGTAAGATTACTAAATGCTGTAAAAGTATTGTTCATTTTACACTCAGAAAAAAAGATTCAGTGGGGTTCTATATAGAACCCTAGAGTTCTTGATTCAGTTTTAAAGAACGCTTTTTTCCAAAAAGGTTCTATATAAATGATAATATTTCAATTTATCTAGTGATGAAGTGTGTTATGAGCTGTTTAATTTAAAAATCAATTAAAACTAAATTAATTAATTAAAACTGAATCCATAACATGACCCGATGACGGAACCTGTAAAAGGTTCTATATATGAAGCGCCTGACGGAACCCTTTACGGTTCTATTTAGAACCTCTTCTTCTAATAGTGTAACTAATGTTTACAAATGGGACCTTACTGATTCATTCCAGTTTTCGGACTACATTGGCAGTGATTTGTGGAGTTTAAAGAGCTACAAAAGATGCAATTGAGCTGTAAACACACACCATGTTTCACTGATCGCATTTTAGGCTTCAGCGGAGTTGAAATCCCTCACAACCCTGATACTTCAGCTTGCGTAATGTCCCACCCCGGCACAAAGTCACGGAGGTCGGCATGGCCATTCACACTCGTATACGAGCTAAACTGTCTCGTTTTGGCTGGCCAGTGGAAATATAATCTAGCTACGGCATAATAACGGCATTAGGCCGAAGGGAGGCGAGACTCTGCCGTGCGAGGGGGTCTTTACGGCGGGTCATCGTCTCTGAGCTAAATGAATTAATGACGGAAACGAGCAGAACTATTTCACTGCGGTGCTCCGGGCGACGGGCGCAGGGCAGAGTGGACGCAATCGCCTCTTTAATTGGAAACTCCGTCGTCTGGGGTTATCAGGGGCTTCCAGGATCAGTGCTGGACGCTGGAAAAGAGTCTCATATACTGATATTGAACTTTGCTCAAACATCCTCAGATCAGTTGTGGGATGATGTCTGAGCATTATGAGCTCTTTCAGTGCCAGAGATATTGGGCATAATTCATGAAAAGCATTTCTGAGTAAATCTCTGCGCCAATAAAAACATTCTTGGGTAACTTGCTTTTGCCAATTGATTTCATTACTATAATTCGATATCTGCAAATTGGCAACAAAAAAAAAATTATGCAACAATGCAAGCATAAAAATAATGCAAGCAAAATAAAGTTGAACACAGATATTAGAGTTATGTGATTAGATTTTTAGGAGTTTTTTTTTTCATTTTTATTGTTTTTAGTTAAACTAAATGAACATGAGAAAAGTTGCTTTGGCAACTAGCTGAAATAAAATAATTTTAAGTTTTTTATATATATTTTATTTTATTTTAGTAAACATTTATTTTATTTTAAGATTTTTATGGTTTTAGTTTTATAAAGGTCTATTTAAAGGTGACAAAGCAATGAAAATCCCAGATGAATTTATGACTTTTCATGACAAAAAAGAAGAAACATTCTCATACCTGAACGAAAGTGAATCAAACTACATTCTTGAAGATAATTTATTGCAAAATTCAGTTATCTGATAATGACAAATTTACTAAATTTAATGCAAAATATCTGGAATGATGCTTCTCTACATGTGACTCAAAAATCTAATTGGTTGGTAAAAACGTAATATCTAATTCCAAAACTTTGTTGTCAGCCGAACCCTAAATATGACCTAACATATTTACTGGAAGTTAATATTACACATTAGCATGTTCGTTAATGGTCACATGACATGCATGTAAACACATTCTTTTTACTAGTAAGTGTTTTATTTTAAAATGAATTCTGTTTTAATATTACATGATACATTTTCATGAAGTTTGGGAAACCCTGCTGTATAAGATGAAAGAAAAATAACACTGCTTCATTGCCAGACAGATTTTTAAGGTTCATTGATTTATTGGTCACTAACTTTGCATAATATTTTGACTAAGCAGAAATTGTTTAAGTCGACAGATTTTAGAACTGGTTTTCGATCGATGCAGTCATTTTAAAATGAATAAGCGTGGGCCGTCTAACTCATTTATTTGTCCAGTTTGCAGCAAGGTGAAGAATTCCTGAGCTTCTCCAACATTTACGTGAGAGATTACCTTCGCCGCTCGGAGGAGAATCTCTCGCTCTCGCTCGTCTTTCCTCTGCTTTTCTATCCGTTCCAACTGCTCGAAAAACTTGAGCTGCGAGCGCGCGTCAGACGACTGCTCGTACCACTCGTCTTCCTGAGGAGACAGAGAGAGAAAGAGCTCATGAGATGCTCAAGCAAAAGTTCTGATACTCGTAAACACATTTTAACTTATTTATGAGTGTTTATTATGACTCAATCATGATGAAAACATTCTTCCTATGCAGGTGAGACGGAAGTTTATGGGACTAACGCAAAAAACATGTTTACTTCAGAATGCGACCTGGATTGTTTTGAGCACTTCCTGCGCTATCCCTGCTTCTTTTCATTTTCTGACAAGCTTGTCTCTCCTCTCATCCCTGTCTCCATCTCTCCTGTCCTTTGTTGGCTATGAAGTCAGGACGATCTTGTTTTTTGCTGATGTCAACAGAGTTTCTTCACACGGGCGCATGGCTCATTTATAAACCGGAGAGCGGCAGACGCAAACCAACAAAACAAAAAAGCCACAACACACACCAAACAGAAAAACAAAACGTGCGTCCTCTCCGCTAAACTACTCGCCATGTACACAAATAAACAGCTTTTAAAAGCTCCTCCACCTGCTTTTCCTCCTTTGTGGGTTTGTTTTGTTCATCTTGGGTTCCCGTTAATGCGATTCTCTTGAAAGAGCGCTACATTTAATGCGAGGCGCTCGACTGTGCGGTTAAAGCATGTGTTGGACTCTCGGGCTGTGGGTTTGAATATAGAATTGTTTACCTGGTGCTTCTGTCTCTTTGTCATTTATGTGCTCAAAAGTTTCCACTTCAACAACAACACTTTACCATACGACTGTGTGTGAACTAACAATGAGCAGTACTACAACATTTATTATACTAATGCATTCTAAAAGATGCACATGTAAACACTAGTTTATGCATAATGAACTAACAATTGTAAACCATAAAAGGAAAGTTCATCTAGACAAACTTTAGCAAACCTTACAATCAGACGGACAGACAAGTTATTCAGTAAGACAGGCAGTCAGATTGACAAGTGATTGCTAGGCGGTTGCTAGGGTGTTACTGTCCAAGGTGGTTTATGCAGCATTCTAGGTGACTGTTGCTAGGGTGCTATGCTGCTATGGTGTTGCCAAGTGGTTTCTAGGCAGTTGTAGGATGTTCTAGATGGCTGCTATGGCATTTTGGGTCATTGATATTGGGTGCTGCAAATGAGTTAATCATGCTCTTTATGTGTAAATGAGTTCTTCTGTTACTAAAGTGATGTAGGTGGTTGCTATGGTGTTGCTAGGGTGTTCGAGATGGTTTCTCTGGCATTCTGGGTGGATGCTAGAGTGATGTGGGTGGTTGCTATGGTGTTACTAGGTGGTTGCTAGGCAGTTGCTAGCATATTCTGCATGGCTGCTAGGGCATTTTCAGTGGTTTCTGGGGTGCTGCCAAGAAGTTCTTTATGGTTGCAAGTGCATCACTAGGCAGTTGCTAGGGAATTCAGAGTGATTGCTAGGGTACTGCTTGCAGTTGCTAGGCTGTTGTGGGCGGTTGCTGGAGCATTGCTAGGCAGTGGCTGGGATTTTCAAGATGGTTTCTAGGGCATTCTGGCTGGTTGATTGGGTGTTGCAAGGCTGTTACTAGAGTGTTGTGGTTGGTTGCTTGGCTGTTGCTATGGCATCACTAGGCAGCCTGAATGTTTCTTTAGTGCTTGATAGAGTAAATGTCGGTGGTTGCTATGCTATTCCTAGGTGGTTTCTAGGGTACTGGCAAAGAGCTCTGTATGGTTGCTAGGTCATTGCTAGGTGGTTTCTAGAGTGTTCAAAATGGTTTATAGGGCATTCTAGGTGGTTGCTTAGGTGTTGCTAGGTGGTTGCTAGTGTATTCAAGGTGGTTGCTAGGGCATCACTAGGGTGTTCCAGTGGTTGTTAGGGCATTGCTAGGTGGTTTCTAGAGTGTTCAAGATGGTTTATAGGGCATTCTGGGTGGTTGCTTAGGTATTGCTAGGTGGTTGTTAGTGAATTCAAGGTGGTTGCTAGGGTGTTGTAAGGGCAACACCAGGCAGATCCTAGGGTGTTCCAGTGGTTGTTAGGGCATTATTATGTGGTTTTTAGAGTGTTCAAGATATAGGGCATTCTGGGTGGTTGCTTATGTGTTGCTATATGGTTGCTAGTGTATTCAAGGTGGTTGCTAGGGCGTTGCTAGGGCATCACCAGGCAGCTGCTAGATTGTTCCAGGGGTTGTTAGGGCATTGCTAGGTGGTTTCTAAAGTGTTCAAGATGGGTTATAGGGCATTCTGGGTGGTTGCTTAGGTGTTTGCTAGTGTATTCAAGGTGGTTGTTAGGGCGTTGCTAGGGCATCACTAGACAACTGCTAGGGTGTTCCAGTGGTTGTTAGGGCATTGCTAGGTGGTTTCTAGAGTGTTCAAGATGGTTTATAGGGCATTCTGGGTGGTTGCTTAGGTGTTGCTAGTGTATTCAATGTGGCTGCTAGGGCATCACTAGGCAGCTGCTTGGGTGTTCCAGCGGTTGTCAGGGCATCACTAGGTGGTTTCTATAGTGTTCAGTATGGGTTATGGGGCATTCTGGGTGGTTGCTTAGGTGTTGCTATGTGGTTGCTAGTGTATTCAAGGTGGTTGCTAGGGCATCACTAGGCAGCTGCTAGTGTTCCAGTGGTTGCTAGGGCATTGCATACACAAATAAACAGATGCAATACCCAATGCATGACTAATGTTAACATATAGAACATCATGTAAAGTGTTTCTAAATAAATCATTGTTGCTCTCTTCAAATCTCTGCTATTTTAGCATGTATTTTAAGTGTTGAACAGCAAATGATTTTCATGTTAATGATTGAATTATGAAGCAGATGAATGAAACAATGTGTGTTTGTGACACTAAATGATGTTTGTGTCATTTGTAGGAAAACTATTTACAGCAACACAGAATCCATATATAAATAAAAGCCTCTTGAAGACTGATCCCATCTCGTACCTTACACGAGTCCATTCTGTGCTGGGCGATGGAGGAAACTTTCTCCAGCACCGTCCGTAATCTGGACTGGGTGGCGTGAGAAATGAAGTACACAGCCTCCAGCGGTACGTCCGTCACTCCAAACTTCTTAGCTGAAACAAGAAAGACAGATGTTATGAAAATATCAGTAATCAAACAAAACACATCACCACGCAGATGTTTGGAAGGAAGTTCAGCGAGAGAAAATTACATCTGTCCTATCTTATAAATCCTCCACAAAAAGGTCCAATATGTGTTGAGAAAATAAAGGGTTGTTATGGTGAACTGACACGACCTGCATTTAAAACACAAATATGCTGAGAGGTAGTTTTGCAGCTTCTGTGGCTCATTTTCAAACCTGATTTCCTGAAATTTCAGAAAATTGAGTTTGGATGAGCCTCTGTGGTTTGGAAGGTCCGCAAACGTGATCCAACCACCCAGAAGAGCTCAGGAGACTTAAATCAGCAACATTGTCTCAGTTGTTTCTCCTAAAATTTCTTAAGAAAAATAAACAGACTAGTGCTGTCAAATCGATTAATTGCGATTAAGATTATATTGAGATCTTTGACTTCTGATTGCAGATACTGGGATCTTGGCAAATCTGAACACAGTGTGTGAAATTTTTGAGAAACATAAGACATTACAAGTGTCTTTTTATCAGGAGAAACATCTGAGAAACAAGAGCAAATGTCTGCTATTGATGTTTTAATGTGATTTTTCTTTCCTATATGAAAAAGAGAAGATGGGAAAAGAAAAACAGCTCTTTCACAGCTCTTTTTTTGAGTTGACAACTTTTGCTTTAAAGGATAATTAGTGCCGGAGTTTATAAGAACGCTGCAAACCTTCACAGCGCTTCTATCTACAACATCCCCGTCTTTAATTCGCTATTAACATAAGTTCTTCTTCCACTGTTATTTTAAGAAAATCACACCAATTATTTAAATCAGCCGCTAAACGTGCCAAGAGTGTCCTTAATGACTCCGAACGAGATCTTACAAGGGTAAAAAAGAAATGCTGAAAACATCTTAGGAATGTCAAAACATGAGGAGTTTCTTAAGGCCACGGCTCTTTAAAAAAAACACAAGAAAGATTTAGATGAACTGAAGAATTTCTATTCGGTCCAAAAAATAACAAGCTGCTTTTGCAGAGCATAAAATCTGTGGTAAATCTCCTAATGCAGGTTTACCTGTGTTAAAAAACAGACTGGCAGGCTTGGTCCTCTCATGGTGATATGCATGAAGTATATTTACATTTATGCATTTGGCAGATGCTTTTCTTCAAAGCGTCATGCATTCCATTTACATTTACATTTACATTTATGCATTTGGCTGACGCTTTTATCCAAAGCGACTTACATTGCATGATACTATACATTTGTATCTGAGTATGTGCAATCCCTGGTAATCGAACCCATGACCTTGGGGTTGCAAGCCTCATGCTCTACTGTTTGAGCAGGAATGGACACACAAAGTAAAAAGCATGCAATTTTTGATTGCATATAGGTAAAAGACATAATAACTGTTTAAGAAAGACTGAGTGGATGTGAACATTGTGTATGAGGGTGAGTCAGGGCATTCGGTGTTTGTGTGCATTGTGTTTTGTTGGGTTGTGTGTGTGCATTTCTCTCAGATTGAGCCGAGCTGGCAGGATTTGTGCCTCCCTTGGTTTGCTGTCACCTAAGAGTTCTCCAGCAGCCCATCAACGACACCACACCACACCGCTGCGGCCCAGCAGGGGGCGCTTCGTCCTCCTACACACACTCCTGCACCTTTGAGAAGAATTACACGTTTCTAACGCACAGCGCGCTCCCAGCGACAGCTCGATGCCGACGCTAACGCGCGGTAAAACAGATACCCTAGGGCTTCTGACGCTTAACTGAGATCTAATGTGTAGCGAACACAAGGGTGACAGAACAAGTGCTAGTTTAAACTAGTTTGTGAGGAAACTTTCTACGTCCTTCATACAACCCATAAGATTCTAGTCTGGAAATGTTGCATTTTGTGAGAGAAATCACACTTCGTTTAGCAGTAAATTAGCTTGACTCATCTGAGATGCCAAGTTCTTCTGTGGCATGTGATTTGTAAACTATACAAAGCAAATCACATAAGGAGAATCAAGTGAGTGAATGAGATTGTTTTAAATTATGTGTTTGGGAGCGATCCACCTGAACATCAGTCTACTGCTCGATATAAGAATGAGCTAGAAACCTCATTTTGGGGGATTTTAATGATTTTTTTATGTTTTTGAAAGAAGTCTCTTCTACTCACTAAGGCTGCATTTATTTGATCAAAATTGTTTTGTAACATTATAAATGTCTTTACTGTCACTTCAATTCAATCAATTTAATGCATTTTTAATGACTAAAAGTATTAATTTCTTTCTTAACCTTTTCAAGGATAGAGGTCACTACAGTGGACAGCTATTCAAAAAGCATTTTCTTTTGTTTGCTTGGGTTTTTATTGCATAGTTGCACATCAACCTCTATCAAGTGGCAAGCCGTTGTATGTCTATTTTTCCCCCTCCAAACCAAGATGGCCGATGGCCATTCAGAACTGCCAAGTTGCTCCAGAATATCCATCCATTAGTTCTATCCTAGGAGACTTGAGCTGGTAAAAAAAATGTAGTAGCATTAAGCAATATCTAATGAGTCATATCTCAGTTAAATTTTCCAAGTATTGATTTTTAGATTGGTTGGAAATTCTGATTAATCATCTGTCCACTAAAGTGGTCATCATGCATCAAAAGCTATATTACAGCTACAATTCATACTATTACTATGACAATTTTAAAAAAAATACTTAATCTACAGTAACTTTTTGGACTGTAAATAAATGTATTTGTGTTATTAGAATGTAATTTGCATTAACATCAAAAATGTAAAGTGATTTCATACGTAATGTACATGTGTTACTTGTAATGCATTACTTGTTACATCAAAAAAGTAATCTGATTACACAATGCATGTTACTTGTAATGCAATACTTTACTCATAACATCAAAAAAGTAATATGATTATGTAAAGCATGTTACATATAATGTTACTTTACTCGTAACATCGCAAAAGTAATCTGATTACGTAATGCATGTTACTTGTAATGCATTACTATACTCCTTACATCAAAAAGTTATCGGATTACACTATGCACATTACTTGTAATGTGTTACTTTACTCATATCATCAAAAAAGCAATCTGATTATGTTATGCATGTTACTTGTAATGCGTTACTTTACTCCTTACATCAAAAAGTAATCTGATTACATAATGCATGTTACTTGTAATGCATTACTTTACTCGTAACATCGAAAAAGTAATCTGATTACATAATGCACGTTACTGGTAATGCGTAACTCGTAACATCAAAAAAGTAATCTGATTACGAAATGCATGTTACTTGTAATGCATTACTCGTAACATCAAAAAAGTAATCTGATTACGTAATGCACGTTACTGGTAATGTGTAACTCGTAACATCAAAAAAGTAATCTGATTACGTAATGCACGTTACTTGTAATGCGTTACTTTACTCCTTACATTAAAAAGTAATCTGATTACATAATGCACGTTACTTGTAATGCGTTACTCGTAACATCAAAAAAGTAATCTGATTACGAAATGCATGTTACTTGTAATGCATTACTCGTAACATCAAAAAAGTAATCTGATTACATAATGCATGTTACTTGTAATGCATTGCTTTACTCATAACATCGAAAAAGTAATCTGATTACATAATGCACGTTACTTGTAATGCATTACTTTACTCCTTGCATCAAAAAGTAATCTGATTACGTAATGCATGTTACTTGTAATGCATTACTCGTAACATCAAAAAAGTAATCTGATCACGTTATGCACGTTACTTGTAATGCGTTACTTAACTCCTTACATCAAAAAGTAATCTGATCACGTTATGCACGTTACTTGTGTAGGTTACTTTACTCCTTACATCAAAAAGTAATCTGATTACGTTATGCATGTTACTTATAATGCGTTACCCCAACACTTATCATTTCAGATGAGATTGAAAACACCTGATCGCTAGGTTTTCTCAGAGAAGAGCTAAGGTAGAAATGTGGCCATCTTGAACATAATAAGAATTATCAGCTATAATTAAACATACTCCGGTAGACTGGAGGGAGCATGAGCGTTTTAATCTGAGTTGGGTTTCCACAGTTTTACCTTGACATGTTGTAGAGATCTCTGATGGAATCACGTCCTCATGTTTGGATATCAAAAACACGGGAAGTTCAACTTGTATGAAGTTCAATTCCATTTTATATAGTTTTATTCATATTAAATTATTTATTCATGTTAAATACAACCAATATTGCTGTGTTATTACTGTATTATGTTTAATACAATATCTCTTCAGTTAAAACCATAAACACATACTGTCCACTCAAGTGGACATCTGAAAATCTTTTTGAAAAATGTGTAAAAAATTAATTTCAAATTTTGTTTTTCATGCCCTCAGAGCAATAAAACACATAGGGAAAAAATCCTGCATGAAAGGGTTAAAAAAGAAAAATCTTGACTCCAAACGTTTAAATGGTAGTGTATAGTCTAGCATTTGTTTTGTTATATAAATGTTGGTGGTCATATGTTGAGGAATGTTCCAGGTTAAATAAACATGTTGACAGATATCTGGATCCGACGCAAATCTAGGCGGACAAACATTCAGCTTTCATTACAAGTGGTTCTTGCAATGTGCTTTTCTTTTTGCTATTTACACAAAAACGGAAGGATGAGTTGAAATTGTTCTGTGGTAATCGACAGAATGACTTGTGTGGACCATTTTTCCATGTTATAACAATGTGAAAACGGTTTAAGATCCAGTTGAAAAGATGCATAACCACAAATGTAAAAAATTGTTCTACTGGGGACAACAATAAAAACGGTCAACACAATTCTGATACAGCGAGAGTTTGGTGGAACAATAAGGGCACTCTCCTGGTGGCCCAAAGCGACCGTGGACTGGCCTACATTTACAAGAACAGAGAACGTTTAAAAGCTCCAGGCTCTCCAGAATAACTCCATATCATCACAGAACAATGAGACGGGCTTATGTGTCCTTGTGAGAGCTTTTTATACTCTTCTAAACATATATTTAGCGCTAAAAAACATCTATTAACTGTAAGGTTCAGGTGTGGAGATACTCTACCTGTTTCCAGTATCCGCCGGTGTAACAGACCTGTGGGCAGGAAGGCCTCGTCTTTACAGGAGCGGATCTGTGTCCCCACCAGATCAGAGTTGGTTGCTAGAATACGAGCGCTCTCTTCGTTGAGGTTCACGCCGGCCATAGACGCCACATCGTTGATGTCATCATCGTCTCTGAAATCACAGCACATTATCATATAATAGACTATAATCAACATATAAATGCATATGCAAAGCACTTGATATTTGACAATCAGCCACTGATGTTTACATGCACAGATAACCTAATTTAACTACATTAAAAAGTATTTTTGTATGTATTATTATGGAAGTTGTTCATTCAGGATGAAATTAACCAGTAGTGGAGAGAAACATAAAAGTAATGGTGGTCAGTTACAGCACCTATTAATATATTCACTCTCACTTATACATTCTTATGCATTTTAACCTAAAATGGTGATATTGAATAAACAATTGTTATTATATTTTTTAAACATTTAAAATTTTTAGATATCAACATGAAAATAAAAATTAAATAAATCTAAATATTTTTTCCACTATCCGTGTGCATCACACATATTCTGAACAGAATGGGACTGTGGATGTGAGTAAATAAAAATTAAATAAAGAACTATTAAATAAATATTCATGGATATGTTTTTTGTCAGCTACCCACATTTGCATCACATGAATTATGAACCGAATTAGAATGAGCATGAATAAATAAATAAATAAATAAATAAATACATTTTTGGATGGATGGATGGATATTTGGATGGATGGATGGATGGATATTTGGATGGATGGATGGATGGATGGATATTTGGATGGATGGATGGATGGATGGATATATGGATGGATGGATGGATGGATATTTGGATGGATATTTGGATGGATGGATGGATGGATGGATATTTGGATGAATGGATGGATGGATGGATATTTGGATGGATGGATGGATGGATATTTGGATGGATGGAAATTCGGATGGATGGATGGATGGATGGATGAAAGGACGGGGGAAAGTAAGGATGAAAGGATGGATGGATATTCGGATGGATGGATGGATGGATATTTGGATGGATATTTGGATGGATGGATGGATGGATGGATATTTGGATGAATGGATGGATGGATGGATATTTGGATGGATGGATGGATGGATATTTGGATGGATGGAAATTCGGATGGATGGATGGATGGATGGATGAAAGGACGGGGGAAAGTAAGGATGAAAGGATGGATGGATATTCGGATGGATGGATGGATGGACGGACGGATGGATGGATGGATGGATGGATATTCAGATGGATGTAAATTCGGATGGATGGACGGATGAATATTCAGATGGATGGATGGATGGATGGATGGATGGACTAATGAAAGGATGGATGAAAGGATGAATGAGAGGATGAATGAAAGGATGAATGAAAGGATGGATAGATGGAAATTTGGATGGACAGACAGATGAATATTTGGATGGACAGACAGATGAATATTTGGATGGATGGAAATTCGGATGGATGATGGATGAAAGGATGGGTGAAAGTAAGGATGAAAGGATGGATGAATGGATGGATGGATGGATTGATGGATGGATGGATGGATTTTCAGATGGATGTAAATTCGGATGGATGGATGGACGGATGAATATTCGGATGGATGGATGGATGGATGGATGGATGGACTAATGAATGGATGGATGAAAGGATGAATGAGAGGATGAATGAGAGGATGAATGAAAGGATGGATAGATGGAAATTTGGATGGATGAATGGACAGACAGATGAATATTTGAATGGATGGATGGAAATTCGGATGGATGATGGATGAAAGGATGGATGAAAGGATGGTTGAAAGTAAGGATGAAAGGATGGATGGATGGATGGATGGATGGACAGACGGATGGATATTCGGATGGATGGATGGATTTTCAGATGGATGTAAATTCGGATGGATGGATGGATGGACAGATGAATATTCGGATGGATGGATGGATGGATGGATGGACGGATGAATATTCAGATGGATGGATGGATGGATGGATGGACTAATGAATGGATGGATGAGAGGATGAATGAAAGGATGAATGAAAGGATGGATAGATGGAAATTTGGATGGATGAATGGACAGACAGATGAATATTTGGATGGATGGATGGATGGATATTCAGATGGATATTCAGATGGATATTCGGATGGATGGATGGATAGATATTCGGATGGATGGATGGACGGATAGACTATCTGTGTGCATCACATGTATTATGACCAGAATAGGAATGTGCACGTGAAATAAATGAATGAATGGTCATGTTTTTGTCATGTGAATCATATATAATCTGTACAGAATGTGAATGAGTTCAGCAGACTGAAGAAGAGAAGCTCAGTGTTCCTGTGTGTTCAACCTTCCAACTCTAATATAAAAATACACCCAGAAATCTTCTCACTGTGACTTTAGTTAACAAAACACAAGAGTTCAAGCAGCGCTTCTCGTGTAAACATACAAGCTGCATGTGACGGCATCCTGGACGTCTTTAAAATCAGAAACTAAAACTGAAATAGTTCAATAGAAATATATCAAAATGACAAAAATGAAAAGTAAAAACATAAAATCAAAAGCTAACTCAAAACATGAACTAACACTGATCCATGGGAATGTTCATGTTATTAGTCAAGCGTGACGTTTCCATCAGTGTGACTGGCAGCTTCTTCACCCAATCATTACTCTCCCTTTTTCCCGTTGCCTTGGTAACAGTGTCCTAATTACGGCACATTAGCAGGGGAGCAGCGCGGAGTTTCCTGCGCCCGGGGCGCTGCTGAAAACTTCATCGCTATGGTCACAGAGGTCAAAGTTCACTCAGCTCCACTCTGATTTACGTCCGCATCTGTACCTCTGTTTCTGACACTGACCCCCTGGCATCTTGTGCCCGCGTCCACGCCACCCCCGGTGCCCGTGTGTGTGCGTGCGGCCCCGTCGCCCCCCTGCCTCTCGCCGGCTGGGCAGGGTGTATATGAGTCCTGACACCACGGCAGGAGCTGACAGAGACGGTTAGCACTGCGCAGAGTTAGCACGTTAGCCTAGCTGCCGCCACACGCCAGAGAGATGAATGAGAGGACTTCAGTACAGCTCATGATTCTTATTATCTTTCTTCTGACATAAATCATCTGTGCCATTCAGCTGCCCTTCACAAAACAAAGTTACTATCGGCAAAACTGTGCTCAGTGTCAAGCCTTTTGCCCATTTATTTACTTGATTTTCAAAGAATTATTAAAGCCTTTAACTAAACCAACCTGCTCATTAAAATGCTCATTTGAAGCAAAAAAAAATAAATAAAATTGAAATGCATTGACCGAACAATCATCCCATGATGTATTGAACGACATAATCAAAAAACAAAACAAAACATAAAACTGCTTAATAATTCATTACTATTATTAATTTATTAACCTAAAAAAAATCATATAAAAGCATATGTATGAAAACAATATATTTTAACTTTATTGCAAAATATTCAAATTTATACAAAACAGTGTTGTTATTGTTGTCTCCAGCTAA
>RJVU01050255.1:160168-217100 GCA_003731715.1 Anabarilius grahami | reverse complement strand
AAAAATTAATGCTGTATATATATATATATATATATATATACAGCATTAATTTTTATATATATTAATATTAAATATAAATATTAAAACATTAAAAAATATATAGTTTCTATAATTTTATGTTGATTTTAAAGTATTTTAGCTTGTTTTCAACGTACATTAAAAGGAAAAAGAAACATCCGGTAAACCAGACACTAAAGCCATGAGCAATTTCACATTAAGCTCTCTCATGTGTTCAGTCTCGCTGACGTACAGAGCGACAGTTCTGAGCAAACAAGAGAGAAAAGAAAGCATAAGGAGAAGGAATGGGAGGATGAGAGGCAGCGGTCGGCCCTCGCTGAGAGTGTCGCCCGCAGTCATCAGGAGCAGCTTGGTGAAACGCTGCCCCCGTGTGCCAGCGGCCGGTGTTACAGCACACATCTTCGTACCTGAACGAGCCTCCCCCCGGGTCATTCAGCTTGTTTTTCTGGTTTCCTGAGAGCTGTATGGAGACGCCCGCGGGGCTTTTGCCCGTCTGAAAAGCTACAGGCTTCCCTAAAGTACCTGGGAAAAGACAAGACAACATTATCAGGAACCTATTTTCAACAAACCTGATTCTGTCTGGAGCTCAACCAGCTCAGCCAAAATTTTCTGCATTGTGACATTTTCTTGACAGTTACACACAGATAGATAGATGATAGATAGATAGATAGATAGATAGATAGATAGATAGATAGATAGATAGATAGATAGATAGATAGATAGATAGATAGATAGATAGATAGATAGATATACCTGACTTAATACATAAAAATTGTTTTGTTTGGTATAAATCAATGCATTTCGTGTGATTCGGTGATGTTGACTAATATTTTTGACTCAAATAAAATTAATTATTTTAGATGTTACTATTTTTAGGTTACCATTTTTTTCAGTGCATGACCCAGGCATGTTCTTGACAGGTTTCAAGAGAAAAGAGAGAGAAAAAAAGGGAGAGCTGCCATTTTTACTGACTCTCTGCTTTTGTCTTCATGCATCTCGCTCTTCTTTCTATATTTTTCTCTGTCTGTCTCTCAGAGTTCCCCTATACACTCCTCAATGTGTCGACACACACACACACAGCGACTGCCAGGGTGCATTTGAACGTGATTTTAAGAGGCATGTTCTTGGCCCACAGCTACAGGAGACGGTATTTTTAGAAACTATCCCCCTGAAAATCCACTTTCAGGGCAAAAATATAACACACATCAGACTAAGATGGGCAGGAAAAGAAAGACAGATCAAATCTGCATGCACACACCTGTACACAAGTGTGTGTGCGAGATCGGATGGTTCATACAAAGCTGATGAATGCATAAATAAATGAAAGTCATCTGTGTTGTGTTGTGTTGGGCGTCTCACCTGTCGCTCGCACCGTCTGTGTGATGACCACCGGCATCCGTATCTGACCTCCAGGACCCGCTGCCCTCTTGATACCCTACAAACATACAAAGATTTACACCATTTCACCTTCATATCTGAACAACGGTCTTACAGTCTGGGTCAGTTTTGTGTCTGGAACTTAAAGGATTAGTTCAGAATGAATATTTCCTGATAATTTACTCACCTCCATGTCATCCAAGATGTTTCTGTCTTTCTTTCTTCAGACAGAAATTAAGAAATTAAGGTGTTTGAGGAAAACAGTCCAGGATTTTTCTCCATATAGTGACTTCACTGGGGTTCAACGGGTTGAAGGTCCAAATGTCAGTTTCAGTGCAGCTTCAAAGAGCTCTACATGATCCCAGACGAGGAATAAGAGTCTTATCTAGAGAAACCATCAGTCATTTTCTAAAAAAAATAAAAAGATTATATACTTTTTAACCATAAATGCTCGTCTTGCGCTGCTCTGTGATGCGCCACGCATGACGTAATCATGTTGGAAAGGTCACACGTGACAAAAACTCCATCTCATTTTCTCCTCCAACTTCAAAATCATCCAACATCGTTGTTTTACCTTTTTTTGTAAAGGGTGTTTGACTTAGTTTTTGCACATTTGCTTTGTAAACACTGGATCGGTACTTCTGTCTACATCAAGTGTGACCTTTCTCACAGAGCAGTGCAAGATGAGCATTTGTGGTTAAAAAATATATAATTTTTATTTTTTTTAGAAAATGAGCGATGTTTTCTCTAGATTAGACTCTTATTCCTCGTCTGGGATCATGTAGAGCTCTTTGAAGCTGCACCGAAACTCACATTTGGACCTTCAACCCGTTGAACCCCAGTGAAGTCCATTATATGGAGAAAAATCCTGGACTGTTTTCCTCAAAAACCTTCATTTCTTCTCAACTGAAGAAAGAAAGACATAAACATCTTGATGACATGGGGGTGAGTAAATAATCAGGAAATTTTCATTCTGAAGTCAACTAATCCTTTAAGACATGAATCAGCAGCATCTCAACAGATTTATAAAGCCTACTGTATCATATTTGATATGCAATTTCTAACATTGCACACGATCTACTACATGCTTCTGTCGTCTGATTAATAGCTCATACGTTTTTTTAAGCAAGTAAAAGTCTTTTAGTGTACTTGTACAAACGTCCTCCTTCAGCTCGTGCTTCACGTGTCTTTCTGCTGTGAAATCTGTACTTAATTTTATAAAGAAAACTTAAGAATAACTTTGATATTGTTGGTAAAATTTCAAGATAAACACTTACTGGACTGAAGCAGCTCAGGTTTACTTGATTCTCCAGACATCATTTCTTTTTAGAAAAATCATGAGTCTCAAATATGATCATCAGGTTTATTTGTTCATCTCTCAATCATCATTGTATTGCATTGAATTATATGTTTTAAAACTATACAGAGCTTTGATTATAAAACTAAGCAATTAAATATCATCTTACTAAGACATATTATTGGCAGATATTGATATTTATATGCATTTTAATGTAAGTATCTGCTATACTGTTATAAAGATCTCATTGATTTACACTACAAGCATCAGAATTTCATCACTTTTTGTCCATATTAATATCAGCATCTGCACAAAATTGCATTTTTCTCTGTCTGTGAATAAAATTGAGCTGTTTTTCCTCCATATTCTCACTGTATCATATTATATGAGCCATAAAAGCTCTGATGTATCAAATATGATACTCTACAAAAAACAAATGAAGACTTCAGATGCAAAAGCCTCTAAGTGCCATCTGAATTTTTTTTCTAAAATGAGCATTTTTTATCAAGCTTGTATGTTTATGTTCAGTTATTTCACTTTAATGGCAATGAAAAATACCTATTAATTGCCATTAAAGTAAAATTACTGAACCTAAACATACGAGCTTGATAAAAATGCTCGTTTTAGAAGAAAATTTCAGACGGCACTTAGAGGCTTTTGCATCTGAAGTCTTCAAATACACGATTTGTTTTTAATATTTTGTCTCAAAAACTGTTCAATTTTAAACAATACATTTTTTTGTAGTTTTATCTCATATGTCAGGCTTTTGTAAATTAGCAAATTGCATTATAAAAAAATAAGAACATGTATTAATAAAATAGAGACATTTTTAAATTCATGTTGAGTTCTTATTCACAGAACTGTGTTTTCATGGAGATAAATGTGTGTATTAATGAAACGCACATATGGGTGTGGTATGAAATACACAAGCTGATATTTTCCAAGCACAATAGAGAGAGAAAGAGGAAGAAAACAAGGTAGTGACAGAGTGAGGAGAGGGGCAGAACACAGGAACAGCACTAATAGAGACGCTTCCGTCCCCCGTGAGTCCCTCAGTGCCGCCCTGAGCAAATCCCATCCATCCAGTCCACTTTCCCTCCGCCTGCATATTTCTCTGACTTGTTTTCTTGTGCCCGGACACTGTCGCTACATTACAGCTCAGAGCCTACAAACCTCGGGGAGGTCTCCTTGTGAAGACACGGAAAACCTCAGAGCGGCTACAGGACACAAACTGAGGCTCCGCAGCTAGAGACAAACTCACCGTCAATATTTAACACTATGAGTGTTTCACATTTATTTAGGGTTGGGTGATATAGCTAAAAAATTATATTTCAATGTTTTTCAGTCTTTTGAAGATATTTAATATGCACTATTTTTAGAAGTTTGGGGTTAGTATGATTTTTTTAAAGAAAATTAAAGGAATTCATACTTTTCTTCATGCATTTTATTGATCAAAAGTGACAGTAAAGACATTCATAATGTCACAACACATTTCTATTTAAAATATTCAGAGCTTCAAAGGGACACGGTGAAGGAAAATAAATATGAGATGGGAGAAAAACTTATATGTCAGTGCTTTTGTGTTCTCTTGCAAATGTTTTGCATTCTTTGTGATATAATTTTTCATCCCATCTCATTTTTTTACTATCACAATATCCTCAGTACAAACAAATGCTGTTCTTTTAAACTTTTTATTCATCAAAGAATCCTGAAAAATAAATTATTTGATGGTTTCCACAAAAATCTGAAGCAGCACAACTGTTTTCAACACTGATAATAATCAGAAATGTTTCTTGAACAGCAAATCATCATATTAGAATGATTTCTGAAGGATCATGTGACACAGAAGACTGCAATAATGATGCTGAAAATTCAGCTTTGATTACAAAAATAAATTACATCTTACTATATATTCACATAGAAAACAGTTATTTTAAACTGCAAAAATATATCACATTTTTTGATCAAATTAACGCAGCCTTGGCGAGAAGAAGACACTTCTTTCAAAATCAATTAAAATCTTAAGGACACTAAATTTTTTATTTTTTTTTTCAATAAGAAAAAACTATTTCTAAACTTAATGAACACAAAGAAGTCATTTTGCACCAATATACAATATGATAAACAGCAATATTTACCATTTATAAATCTTTTTTTAACTCTTTGCAAGCCTCAGCAAACTTCTGAATGAATAATAATGATATGCAAATATAGGTGGTCATATGTTAATGAGGTCATGGCACAGATGATGATGTCCAACTGAGAACATTTAGTTTTAATAAATGTTCTGAGTGACTGAAGTGAGATTTTTGAGTTTCAAACATTACAGTCACATAGTACAAAACTCTTTTATTCAAAAGAGCAAAATCCCTGAAAGCACATGTAAATTGCATAGATTTGATGTGCGTTTTCATCTGGAAGAAGATGTGTTTTTAGGGCGTTTGCAATTTATCTTAAAAACATATCCTGTCAGATGTTAAATGTCTTTAAGAATCTGCTTTTTTTTTTTAAATAAGTGCATCAGATATTTGTTGTTTTGTAGAATGATTCCTTTTTAACAGATGTATATGCTGTCTGAGATCCTTTTTCCATGCTGTGATCTAACACAAGATACTAGTTATTGTTTCTGCTGAATTGTACGAATGACAAAGAGAACCATATTTGAGATCAGAAGAGAGAGTGAGTGATAAGAACATACTTGCGGCAGTACAGCGGTGCTGTTGGGCTGGTGTGGACGCACACTGACACCCGTCTGGACCGGGGTCACGCTGGTTTTGTTGGGCTGTAGAGGTTGAATGAGAGACTGCTGGCTGTTCAGGAGAGACAGACGCAGGGCAGGGAGACTTTTCTGCAAACATAAACAAAGTCCCAAAGTAAAATATGAAGGCCATGCTTTTTTATTGCCTTTTTTCCTATCACATATTTCAGTAATCATCATTTGAAAGCTTAAACACTCTAAATTTATCCTCTGAAAACATGGACAATAGCCCTGCGTTCCATTCGGAAGGGCTCATCCCTATGCCCTAATCCCTTCAAAGGGTTTACCCTCCAGAGTGAGAGCTTCTCTGGGATGAAGGGTGTAGGGGTCAAAAAAACTATTTTTTTGGAACGCACTTCTACGTCATCTTAACGAGACAATCAAGGAGGCGCCTTCGTCGCACATTTTGTACGCTGATTGACCCCCAAAAAAACACGCTCTGAACGATGACTTTTGTTTAACGTTTATTCATTTATTATTGATATATCACACCATATTGTATATTGTGTCTATGTATTTCAAACATCTGAATGGACTGATAAAGGGAGCTTTAAAGTATTTTTGTTGAAGTACAATGTCGTTTTGACCATAATAATGTACCAAATAGAAGAATAGAAGAAGAAGAAGTGACATGAGGCCAAGTATGGTGACCCATACTCGGAATTTGTGCTCTGCATTTAACCCATCCAAGTGCACACACACAGCAGTGAACACACACACCGTGAACACACACCCGGAGCAGTGGGCAGCCATTGCTGCGGCGCCCGGGGAGCAGTTGGGGGTACGGTGCCTTGCTCAAGGGTCTCACCTCAGTCGAGGTATTGAGGGTGGGGAGAGCGCTGGATATTCACTCCCCTCACCAACAATCCCTGCCGGACCCGAGACTCGAACCCATGACCTTTGGGTTACAAGTCCGACTCTCTATCCATTAGGCCACGACTGCCCCCTAGGCCACGACTGCCCCCTAGGCCACGACTGCCCCCTAGGCCACGACTGCCCCCTAGGCCACGACTGCCCCCTAATCTAACTCGTATAAATATTACAGTAGTATAGAAAAATACTATACATACATTTATAGGTAAAATCGAACTATACTCATTCTGTGACGCCAAACAACTTCCCAGTGCAAAGGATCATGGGGGCCCGAAGTGTCCATCAGTTGTACACTTCATTCCAAAGAGCCCTTTGAAGTGGCCAGTTTTGAGGACTTTGGTTTGGAACGACCCTTCGGAGGGCGATGGCTGCGTCCGAAAACCTAGGTAGCTGACTTGCTGCCTCACCGCCTTATCAAGCAATGACTTGTAAGGCAGCGTTTGTGCATGAAGGCACCTCATGAAACAGATTTCGGACAGACTTCTGAGGCAGCATAAGAGTTTAATGATCTACAGCAATATAGCGCGAGCTTTGGTGAGAACTAAACATATATTTAATGACTACAGTAGTAGTTTCAAGCTAGAAATGACATCAAAAGTGGAAAATGTTGGTCAAAAATGTACATTTACTCACAAACTGACCAGCAAACGTAACTTTCGGATGCCATCTTTATTTTTCTAGCTCAACTGTCACAGAATGGAAAGCACAGGATTATGGGATATCAAAGGCAGTGAAGGACACATCTATGCTGCCTTGAAAAATCAATCAGATGAAGGTATCTCATGAGACAGGAAGTGAAGCTATCATTTGATTCGGACGTGCCTTGATGCCTTCCTACCTTGAAATGTGTCCTCCGAAGGCAGCATTTTCCAGTTTTCGGAAGCAGCTGATATATCCCGTTTGGAACGCACCGTAGGTTGGAGATGATACGTTAAATACCTCCCCCTAGTGCACAGTAAAATCTCCAGAGTTAAATCAACTCTGCTCAGAGTACATATGGTCCCTCTCTGAATAGTGTTAAAGTAACACTGAAGCAGAGTTAAAGTTAATGAGATAATTAAGCAATTAATAAGGCTGTGACTGAAGTCAGTTGTAGTTCTTGTGTTTCTCTTTTCTTCAGTGATTCTGCTTGTTAACAGCAGGTGTTCATCACTAATGCACAATCATTACTTAATTAATTGCTGAATTATCTCATTAACTTTAACTCTGCTGCAGTGTTATTTTAACACTATTTAGAGATCGACCATATGTACTCTGAGCAGAGTTGATTTAACTCTGGAGATTTTGCTGTGTGGGCTCCTCCCCCTAATGATGCATTTGTTTTTCCAAGAGTATCGGTTAATTTCTTGATTGCCGTTTTAACATAGTCATATTTGGTCATTCTCTTTAATGCATTTGCCCTGATTTGATCTGTTTTCCTGTGAAATGTATCTATTTTTATATTATTTTGTCATCATTACTTTGTTTTACGGAGTTAAAAATTGTCCATATTAACATTGGTTGACATGGCAATACAATTCTATCACATTATTTTGACAGTTAAAGTTTTGGCGTGTTTTGGTGATGGAAATTGTGCACCCAATCTGGCAACACTGCTCTAGTAATGTGTCACTCTAGCAACCATTTATCGTGAACCTCGCTCACATTTACTTTAGTCTGATTTTTACATTTATAGATTCACATTGGAGGAACTCGGTCCAAATTATCTTATTTTATTTCTTTTTTGTGGAATAATGTGCACTGATGAATCATTCACAATAACAAAAACATCTTATATGTGAAATTCCAATTCCATTTTGGAATGTTTAGAAAGTTCTGTGTGTGTGAACTGTTATTTTTCTCAGTCCGACAAAGATCATTAACCTCAGTAATCAAAGACATCTCGCTGAGGTCCCAGACCCCTGTGAGGACACCGCAGGCCGCCGATGTCTATTTCTGGAGGATTTTGACGTAAGCCAGCTAACATCACATGACAGCACGGCCGCATCAGCGTGCCAGCTCGGACCGGGCAGGATGTGACATGCCTGCCGGCTACTGACCGCGAGGAACGCGAGCCGTGTGCGTGTTAACGTACCTTCAGGAAAGGGACCAGGTAAGGCTGCGGAGACGACTTCAGCTCGGACTGTAGCCGGCTGGTGAACTCCTCCGGATCAATCTTTGCATCCTGAGAGGAGCGACAGCAGATGTTCAGCTGGATTTGAGTGTGTACAGGGAAAAACACATGCAAACTACAGGAAGAGGAGATGATTAGTGCAGGATGAAAACAAATGAGTCAAAATTAATTTCCAAAGCAGAGATTATATTGGGGATGCAAAACAAGGCCCTTCTCAAACATTTCAAGGAAAAGCTGATGTTTCTGGAGCAGAACCGGCACACGTACCAGTAAATCCTGCACCAGCGCCTTCACGTTTCGAGACGTCTCTGGTGAAGGGGAATTATGGGACGCCAGCTTGATCAGCGTCGCCAAAAAGTTCTTGCACTTCTTCACGTTCTCCTGCATCTCCTGATGAGCGGAGTGAGACAGTTTGTTAGTTTTAGAGACACGTCGAATCGTGCGTTTTCAATTAGACGTGCCTCATAATGACACATCACAGGCCGAGCTGAACAGTGTGTCTTGATTTGGACGGCTGCTTGTGTTAGTAAACAGTTTATCCGGTTCTGACTCACACAGACGCACTCTGTTGTGCTTTTGTTGCCATAATCAGTGATCAGCCCTCACGGGTAAATAAAGTATTTTAATGAAATCCTCTAAATTCCATTTAAATGCTACAAAACCATCAATCATTTGAGGTTAGAGAATGTGTCAATCAAAAGTCTTTTTTAAGGCTGGTGGCGTGTTACGCTTGATCATCTTCCTGATGACTACGCTGAACTGAAATAATACATGAATGGGTGAATCTCATTAAAATATTTATAGGTCACATTTCACCACAAATTCAAAGGAAAATGAAGCTTATTTTCAGAAGTGACACTGTGACTTCATTATCGTAAAGGATCCGGTGTTGTGCTGAATTTTGACCCCCCTGCCAAATTATTACCCCCCTCGTTGAAGTTGCTACCTGATTGCCTAATCTTAACCCCGCCCCTAATCCTAACCCCTCCCCCACACCTAATCCTAAATCTAACCTAGGGGGTAATAATCTGGCACAACACTTGATTTTTTTTTCTTTCTTTAAAAATGTTTTTTTATTGTAATTCCCATTATTCTTGAATGAATTAATGCGTGATTATTTGATATAAATGACTTTTTTCAAATGCATTTTTTTGCAGTAAAGTAAAGAGAATTTGGGAGGGAAATGCCAAAAACTGAACAGAATGAAAATAATGTCACCATGCAAATCACATTAATAGGCTCAATTTTCTTTATGCAAAACCTAATTTCTTATATTCCTTTTGATTTAAGTGTTTTATGAAAAAAAATTAGACTTATATTCATCAAGGATGCATTAAATTGATCAAAAGTGACAGTAAAGACATTTATAATGTTGCAAAATATTTCTATTTCAAATAAATTCTGTTCTTTTGAACTTTCTATTCATCAAAGAATCCTGAAAAATCAGTTTCCTCAAAAATATAAACTGTTTTCAACATTGATGATAATCAGAAATGTTTCTTGAGCAGCAAATCATCATATTAGAATGATTTCTGAAGGATCATGTGACACTGAAGACTGGAGTAATGATGCTGAAAATTCAGCTTTGATCACAGGAATAAAATATTTTTTACTATATATTCACATGAAAAACAGCTATTTTAAATTGTAATAATATATCACTATTTTTACTGTACTTTTGATCAAATAAATGCAGTCTTGGTGAGCAGAAGAGACTGTAATGTTTCAAAAACATTAAAAAATACCCCAAAAACTTTTGAACAGTGGCATATATGTGTGTATGTGAACATGCATGCAGATGTGATGCCCAGATGTCTATAGGCTGGCACTGCCACTTGTGTGTTTGTTCATATTTCTGTGTGTGTGTGTTGTTCATCCAGATGTGTTACCCTGGTGTCTGCTTGCAGCTGTGTGTGTGTGTGTGTGTGTAGATTGGGTGGCGCTTTAACCAAGTCCTGACAGTTAACCAGGGACGCTTGAGGGGTCCAACAGTCACTCAGTTGAGCTGAGAAAAAGAATAGATAAAGAGAGAGAGAAACTTCGATACGGGAGGGCACACAGACCTGGGAGACAACCGGAGCTCCGGGGGCCGGGGCGGCTGCGCTCTGCGGGGCCAGTGGCATCTGAGTGAGGGGCCCCTGGGGGCCCAAGGCCGGCTGGACCTGCTGGGGAGCTGTCACTGCCACGGCGGCTGCCACAGGGGCCTTCTAGAGGAGGAAGGAACAGAGACACAGAGATAAACACAAGCTGACGTCTGCCTGCCAGCAAGGCCACAGAGAACAGGAGAGACGGCCACAGCGCGCCCTGTCACATCGCGTGTCCCGAGAGAGCGCAGGACGACAGGAGCAAAGAGAGAGAGAGAGACAGATGGAGGAGGAGAAGAACTTGGATCACGTGATCGCTGCACCTGACAACTCAAAGTTCACCCGCTGTCTGTTCTTTGTCTTTACACTCTTAAAAATGAAGGTTCTAAATCGGCATCCGTGAACACCATTGGGACCTTCCAACTGCATAAAAGGTTCTTTATAGTGGGAAACAGGCTATTTAGAGTTTTAAACTGTTCTTCACACAAAGAAAAAATGGTTCTTTTAAGAATTATTCACTGGAAGGCTCTTTGGGGAACCAAAAATGATTCTTCTATGCCTTTATTTTTAAGAGTGTATGAATAGAAATCTACAAGAATCAAGACTTTATTGATAAGCACAGGAGTGCAGGAGTAGATTTACATGCAAATAAGACTGATCAGTCCCTACAGTGATCCACTTGTGCTAAATCACACAATAACACCCTTAGAGACCAAATATTGACTTTATTTGACATGTTAGGATAAGCTGCATTAGTCCAGCGGTTCTCAAACTTTTTGACCAAAATGTTTCTGGTAATTCTGCTGTAATGACAAAGCTGCTCATTTTCAAACTTTTCCATTTATAGAAACTGCAGCAGTGGCAATATATTTAAATAATAATAAAATAAAATAATTATAAATAAATAAAATAATCATAATTCCATAATTCCAGAAGTTTAAATATCTGAATGTTCTTCAGGCTTTACATTTTTTTATTACCACTTAATTTACATGACATTTCTAGTCATTCATGATTACATTTGTCATGTTTTTTAAAATGATTTCTTACTGAAATAGCAATTTCTGCCCAATAAAATATTTAGAAAAATTTAGATCCGTTATAAAATGCTTTTGTTGTAAATTTTTACGTTTTTTAAATTAAAATAATATTTATTTTAAAGAATAAATGTTAATAAAAATCAAAGCTTTTAAAAAAAGTTGTGTGAATGGCGCAAGCAAATATACCGTAACAAATTATCAATTAAATTGAATTGTATGCTGTAATTACACTTTAATTATGATCATGATCACCTGAGGACTTGTAGCGCATTTTCTATATTATTATTGAGAATGAGTGAAATTGTTACACTGACGAAGACGAAGAGCCGAAACGTTTGTTATCATTATCTCCTGTGTTCCTTTTAAAAGGATTTTATTCATTTCTATGACTTTTCAGGTCTAAAATGCACTTTTAAAATTCCCTCATATAATCAGGTTTTATATATGTTGAGGGAACCAATTAAAATAAAGAAATATGATGTCAGCTTGCATCTTGATTTTAAACTCTTTTATTGTTTTGTCTTATTTTAAATCATTTTAAATCATCTTGAAATGTCTTGGATGTTTGCTGAGGCCCCCTACTGAGTGCCGCTGTATTAGCGAAAGATGAAGTTTTTGTGGAAAATTTTGTCTTCTAAATTTGTCAATCATTTGAGGTTAGAGAATGTGTCAATCAAAAGTCTTTTTAAGGCTGGTGGCGTGTTACGCTTGATCATCTTCCTGATGACTACGCTGAACTGAAATAATACATGAATGGGTGAGTCTCATTAAAACATTTCTAGGTCACATTTCACCACAAATTCAAAAGAAAATGAAGCTTATTTTCAGAAGTGACACTGTAACTTCATTATCGTAAAGGATCCGGTGTTGTGCTGAATTTCGACCCCGCTGCCAAATTATTACCCCCCTCGTTGAAGTTGCTACCTGATTGCCTAATCTTAACCCCGCCCCTAATCCTAACCCCTCCCCCACACCTACTCCTAAACCTAACCTAGGGGGTAATAATCTGGCAGGGGGTCGAAATTCGGCGCATTTTATTGTAATTCCCATTATTCTTGAATTAATTAAAGCATGATTATTTGATATAAATGACTTTTTTAAAATGCAATTTTTTGCAGTAAAGTAAAGAGAATTTGGGAGGGAAATGCCAAAAATTTAATAGAATGAAAATGTAAATCATATTAATAGGCTTAATTTTCTTTATGCAAAACCTAATTTCTTATATTCCTTTTGATTTGGGGATTAAATATGACCAGTAAGTGTTTTATGAAAGAAATTAATACTTATATTCATCAAGGAAGCATTAAATTGATCAAAAGTGACAGTAAAGACATTTATAATGTTGCAAAATATTTCAATTTCAAACAAATGCTGTTCTTTTGAACTTTCTATTCATCAAAGAAAAAGTTTCCTCAAAAATATCAACATCAGAAATGTTTCTTGAGCAGCAAATCATCATATTAGAATGATTTCTGAAGGATCATGTGACACTGAAGACTGGAGTAATGATGCTGAAAATTCAGCTTTGATCTCAGGATTAAATTATATTTTACTATATATTCACATAGAAAACAGCTATTTTAAATTGTAATAATATATCACTATTTTTACTGTAATTTTGATCAAATAAATGCAGTCTTGTTGAGCAGAAGAGACTGCAATGTTTCAAAAATGTGTAATAATATTCTTAATATACAGTACTGCCTCTTGAATCTTATTTATCTCCTCTGAAACTCTATGGTCAGATACAGCTGGCATTTCTACCACCTTAATGCTTATATAAAAATAAGAAGCAACTGATGCATATGAGAGAAAGAGAGAGAAAGAGAGCGAGAGAGAGAGAGAGAGAGAGAGAGAGAGAGAGAGAGAAGGGACGGGGCAGGTGCTCACAGCGGGGCCGGTCGCAGTGCTGGTCTGGGCCGCGGCGCTCGGTGAACTGGACTGGACCAGTTTAGTTTGAGCCGCAGGAGCGGGACGAATTGCCGGAGTGCTAACAGGAGACTGCAGGGAGGAGAGGAGCAAGAGAAAGAGAACATAAAGAAAAGAGAGGAAATACAGAGAGGATTACGGAGGAAAAGTCAAATCACAGGATTTGAAAAACAGAGCGCTTCAGATGAAGAACTTGTGGGTGAGTAACTTCATGACGCTGCAGCTTTGAAAGAGTTTCGCGAGTCACACACATGCTTATTTCTTCAGTGTTGTCTTCAGGCCGCATTAAAAGGAACATTATGAGTTCAATACATGCTAAAATTTCAACCGCGGGATAGTTTTAGCGTGTAATGGAATATGGTGAATGTATTTGGTCACTATACTGCTGTTGTAGAGCAAGTCTGGAGTTGCTGCTGCTAACAGATACACAGACACTCTGCTGTGAGCATGTTGCTGCTAAGATATCCCACAGCAGATCTGGGCAGGTGGAGCTGGGGAGGTGGAGGGGTTCAGAGGAACTCTAGATTACAGCAAACCACTGAGCCAGACTATTTAAATGTTGAGCAAGCAATCTCATTGGCTGCAGGATCAGCAGGGGCCAATCAGCTTGTGCCATGCAGTAATGATGTGATTGCTTGCAGATTTAACATGATTAACATGTTGTTAACATGTAGTTAGCATGATTAGCATGTTGTTTGCATATAGAGGGTATGTACGTGACGTCACCGTCGACCGTTACGACTGCGGTCACGTCCACTGAGAGGCAAAAGACTGAGCGGCAGCATTGGTTTTCAGCGTGAACAGAAAAAAAGCAAATGGATCTCTGCAATTCACAGAAAAAGCTGGACTCCAGGCAGAGAAACATGGATTTGCAGTTATCATTTTGTGTCAAAATGTTGGATTTTGAGGTAAAATCATACCGTATATATTGTATTGTTATATATTATGTTGACAACTCATCAATTAAATATTTTCGATCTTATATTCTGCATAATTTGGATGTTTTTAAATAAACACTGACAAAAACTATACTATAAAACTATATATGTTTTAGGGCTGGACAATATGACGATATAACATTGATATAAGTGATTACGCGGATTTAAACCTACCTATATTGTAGTTATATAAAATATTCACCGGCAGATTTGCTTTATGTATTTCCCCGGCATCAAATCAGGCACATATCAATGTCAGGAAACACTCCTGGCTGCATGTCAATATCCATGGATTAGGTTTCTTTGAACACTTTCAATTCCAACCTTTAGTGTAATTCGTTAGTTTTACTTGCGTTTTCGCAGTTTCCTCTATTAAATCCAGTCACGCAGCAGGATCTTTTGCCACTCAGTCCAGCTGAGGGAGCGCGTTTTCGGCGGGAAAGTGACGTTGACGCATACCCTCAATTGTTAGCATGATTAGCATTTTACTAGCCTGTTAACATGCTGTTAACATGATTTAGTACATTGCTAGCATGTTGTTAGCATTATTTAACATGTTGTTAAGATGATTAGCATTTTGCTAGAGTGTTGTTAACATGTTGCTAATATGATTTAACAGTGCTAGCATGTTTTAGCAGGTCGTTAGCATGTTGCTAGCATTATTAAGCACAATGCTAGCATGAGTTAGCATTTTACTGACATGATTTTACATGTTAACATGATTTAATATGTTGATAGCTTGAATTGGCACATTGTTAACGTTTTAGCACGTTTGCTAGCATGAATTAGCATTTTTCTAGCACATTGCTAGCATTATTTAACAGGTTGCTAGCATCTTAACATGTTGCCAGTACGTTGCTAGCATCTTTTAGCATGTTGTTAACATGATTAGCATGTTGATAACATATTATTAACATAATTAACATGATACTAACATTTTACATGATTAGCATGTTGCTAGCCAATTGTTAACATGTTGTTAATGTTAACATGCTGCTAGTATGTTTTAACATAACACTAGCAGGAATTAACATGTTGTTATCACGTTGCTAACATTATTTAACAGGTTTGCTAGCATCTTTTAGCATGTTTGCTAGCATGATTAGCATTTTGTTAGCTTGTTGCTAACATTTTGCAATTATTAAACACAGTGTTAGTATGTTTTAGCTGGTTGTTAACATGATTAGCATGTTGTTAGCATGTTGCTAGTATGTTTTAACATAATGCTAGCATTAATTTACATGTTTCTAGCACATTTGCTAACATGATTTAACAGGTTGCTAGCATCTTTTACCATGTTTGCTAGCATTATTAGCATTATGTTAACATGTTGTTACAATGATTAGCACGTTGCTAACACATTAACATAATTAACATGTTGTTAACATTGAACATGATTAGCATGTTGTTAGCCTGTAGCTAACATTTTGCTAATATGATTTAACAGTGGTCGCATGTTTTAGCTGAATGTAAAAATGATTAGCATGTTGTTAGCATGTTGCTAGTATGTTTTAACATAATGTTAGCATGAATTAACATGTTTTGCTAGCACTTTGTTAACATGATTTAACAGTTTGCTAGCATCTTTTAGCATGTTGCTACCATGATTAGCATGTTGTTAACATGTTGTTACAATGATTAGCCTGTTGATAACATATTATTAACATAATTAGCATGTTGCTAATATTTTACATGATTATCATGTTGCTAGCCTGTTGCTAACATTTTGCTAATATGATTTATCACAGTATTAACATGTTTTAGCTGATTGTTAACACAATTAGCATGTTGTTAGCATCTTGCTAGTATGTTTTAACATAATGCTAGCATGAATTAACATGTTTTGCTAGCACGTTGCTAACATGATTTAACAGTTTGCTAGCATCTTTTAGCATTTTGCTACCATGATTAGCATGTTGTTAACATGTTGTTACAATGATTAACATGTTGATAACATATTATAAACATAATTAGCATGTTGTTAATAGTTTACATGATTAGCATTTTGCTAACCTGTTGCTAACATTTTGCTAATATGATTTAACAGTGTTACCATGTTTTAGCTGGTTGTTAACACGATTAGCATGTTGATAGCATGTTGCTAGCATGAATTAACATGTTGCTTGCACGTTTGCTAACATGATTTAACAGGTTGTTAACATCTTTTAACATGTTGCTTGCATGATTAGCATTTTGTTGTTACAATGATTANTAGCATTTTGCTAGCCTTTTGCTAACATGTTGTTAATGTTAACATGTTGCTAGTATGTTTTAACATAACGCTAGCATTAATTAACATGTTTCTAGCACATTTGGTAACATTATTTAACAGGTTGCTAGCATCTTTTAGCATGTTTGCTAGCATGAATAGCATGTTGATAGCTTGTTGCTAACATTTGGCTAATATTATTTAACACAGTGTTAGTATGTTTTAGCTGGTTGTTAACATGATTAGCATTTTGTTAACATGTTGCTAGTATGTTTTAACATAATGCTAGCATGAATTAACATGTTTCTAGCACGTTGCTAACATGATTTATCAGGTTGCTAGCATCTTTTACCATGTTGCTATCATCTTTTACCATGTTGCTAGCATTATTAGCATTATGTTAACATGTTGTTACAATGATTAGCAAGTTCCTAACACATTAACATAATTAACATGTTGTTAACATTGAACATGATTAGCATTTTGTTAGCCTTTTGCTAACATTTTGCTAATATGATTTAACAGTGGTCGCATGTTTTAGCTGATTGTAAACACGATTAGCATGTTGTTATCATCTTGCTAGTATGTTTTAACATAATGCTAGCATGAATTAACATGTTTTGCTAGCACGTTGCTAACATGATTTAACAGTTTGCTAGCATCTTTTAGCATTTTGCTACCATGATTAGCATGTTGTTAACATGTTGTTACAATGATTAACATGTTGATAACATATTATTAACATAATTATGTTGTTAATATTTTACATGATTAGCATGTTTGCTAACCTGTTGCTAACATTTTACTAATATGATTTAACAGTGTTACCATTTTTTAGCTGGTTGTTAACATGATTAGCATGTTGTTAGCATGTTTTGCTAGTATGTGTTAACATAATGCTAGCATGAATTAACATGTTTGCTAGCACGTTTGCTAACATGATTTAACAGGTTGCTAGCATCTTTTAACATGTTGCTAGCATGATTAGCATGTTGTTACAATGATTAGCATGTTGCTAGCATATTATTAATATAATTAGAATGCTGCTAACATTTTACAAGATAAGCATGTTGCTAGCCTATTGATAACATGTTGTTAATATGATTTAACACAGCGTTAGCATGTTTTAGCTGGTTGTTAGCATGTTTTAGCACAATGCTAGCATGAATGAGCATGTTGTTAACACTTTGCTCTCATGATTTAACAGGTTGCTAGCATCTTTTTGCATTTTGTTAGCCTGTTGCTAACATTTTGTTAATATGATTTAACACAGTGTTACCATGTTTAGCTGATTGTTAACACGATTAGCATGTTGTTAGCATGTTACTAGTATGTTTTAACATAACGCTACCATGAATTAACATTTTGCTAGCACGTTGCTAACATGATTTAACAGTTTGCTAGCATCGTTTAACATTTTGCTACCATGATTAGCATGTTGTTAACATGTTGTTACAATGATTAACATGTTGATAACATATTATTAACATAATTAGCATGTTGTTAATAGTTTACATGATTAGCATGTTTGCTAACCTGTTGCTAACATTTTGCTAATATGATTAAACAGTGTTACCATGTTTTAGCTGGTTGTTAACACGATTAGCATGTTGTTAGCATGTTGTTAGTATGTTTGCTAACATGATTTAACAGGTTGCTAGCATGATTAGCATGTGGTTACAATGATTAGCATGTTGCTAGCATATTATTAACATAATTAGCATGCTGCTAACATTTTACAAGATTAGCATGTTGCTAACCTATTGTTAACATGTGATTTAATACAGTGTTAGCATTTTTTAGCTGGTTGTTAGCATGATTAGCATGTTGCTAGCATTTTTTAGCACAATGCTAGCATGACTTAGCATGTTGTTAGCATTTTTTAGCATGTTTCTAGCCTATTGCTAACATGATTAGCATAATGCTAACATGAATTAGCATGTTGTTAGCATCTTTTAGCATTTTGCTAGCCCATTGCTAACATGCTAGCATTAATTAGCATTTTGCTAGCATGCGCGCTGAAGGACTAGTTTACAGCATACAATGAACCAGACTATTTAAATGTTGAGCAAGCAATCTCATTGGCTGCAGAGGCCAATCAGCTTGCGCCATGCGGTAATGATGTGATTGCTTGTAAAGGCGCCCTCTAGAGTTTCATGACTGAACTAGATATTCTTTCAACAGAATTTATGGCATAATGTCCACAATCAATCATATGCTAAAACAGACTCAAGATCACGTGTTTAGAGGGAAAACGCGTTAAAATCCCTCCACTGAGGGGCAGCGCTACACTGAGCGGAGAGGACAGAGTTTAACAGCTCTGACGATTCACCGGGAGGAGATGACGAGGGCAGATGCTCGTCTCTGGGCCCCTACAGAGAGAGAGAGAGACACGGAAGAGCTCGCGGCCGCGCACACGCACACGCACACTGACGCGCTGAAAGTTGAGTTGGCTTTTAAAGCGCTCAGGCAGTTGGAGGATAAATGATTAAACGCATTCGGAGGGAAAGAGGAAGAGAACCGCAGAATGACTGACAGCAGGATGAAGGGAGACGCAGGGGAATATAAACCCTCCCCTCATAAACGCTACACTGACTGTCCTTAACAGAGTTAAACATTACCGCAGTGAGCAGTTACTGCTACTGTAATAACACTTTATTGAGGATCATTGCTAAATTACTACAGTAAAACTGTGGTAACAAGTAGGCGTATTACTGCCATTAAAAAGATTTTACTGCAGTAATAATAACTGGAACTATTTTGGCTGAACTATGATTACTGTGGTAAACTTTAACTACTGTATGTAGAGCGACATCTATAACTACAGTAGTGAAGTTTGATGACTAACTTTGATGTTGGGTTGACAAATCCAGGTCTGAAAGATTAAAATAACTTTGAAAAGCTTGAAGTTTGAAGGTTTTACTGAGAGAAAGTCAAATAATGTTACTAGCAAGTTTTAGCATGTTTTGCTAACATGATTTAACACATTGCTAACAAGTTTTAACATGTTTTAGCATTATTAATCTTTTGCTAACAAGTTTCTAATATGATTTAATATAGTGTTAACATATTTTAGCATGTTGTTAACATGATTAGCATGTTGCTACCATGTTGTTAACGTGACTTAACACACTGCTAGCATGTTTTAGCATGTGGCTAACATGATTTAACACATTGTTAACATATTTTTTAATATTTAAACATGGTTAGCATGTTTGCTAGCATGATCTAACATGTTGGTAGCATGATTAGCATGTCCTTATCATGATTTAACACACTTTAGCATTTAACAAGGTTGCTAACATGATTTAGTACATTGCTAGCATGTTTTTAGCATGTTGGTAACGTGGTTTAATACAATGTTAACATGTTTTAACATGTTGTTAACACAATTTGCATTTTTAACATGATTAACATTTTGCTAGCATTTGTTAACATGATTTAACACATTGCTAGCATGTTTTAGCATTTTTTAGCATTTTGCTAACATAATTTAACACATTGTTAACATATTTTAACAATATTTTAACATGTTTTAACATGATAAGCATGTTGCTAGCATGATCTAACATGTTGGTAGCATGATTAGCATTTTGTTAACATGATTTAACAAATTTTTAACATTTAACATGTTGTTAACATGATTTAGTACATTGCTACCATTTTTTATCATTTTGCTAGCGTGGTTTAATACAATGTTAACATGTTTTAGCATGTTGTTAACACGATTAGCATGTTGCTAGCATGTTGTTAACATGATTAACATTTTGCTAGCATGTTGTTAACATGATTTAACACATTGTTAGCATTTTTTAGCATGTGGCTAACATGATTTAACATTGTTAACATATGTTTTATCATGATTAACATGTTGCTAGCATGTTTTAACATGTTGCTAACAAGATTTTGTACATTGCTAGCATGTTTTAACATGTTGCTAACATGATCAGTACATTGCTAACATGTTTCAACATGATTTAACGTATTGATTAGCATTTTGCAAGCATTTTGGTAGCATGATTAGCATTTTTGTAACAGGTTGTTAACATGATTTAATGCATTGTTAACATGTTTGAACATGTTGCTAACATGATTTCCATGTTGCTAGCATATTGCTAACATGATTAACACGTTGTTAAAACTTTGTAAACATGATAAGCATGTTGTTAACCTATCGCTAACATCTTTGTTAACATGATTTAACACATTGCTAGTATGTTTTAGCATGTTTGCTAGGTTTAATAGCATTTTGTTAGCATGTTGCTAACATGATTTACCATGTTAACATGGTTTAATACGTTGCTAGTTTGAATTGGATGATGTTAACATGTTTTAACAAATTGCTATCATGAATTAGCATGTTGCTAGCATGATTTACCAGGATGCTAACATATTTTAGCATGTTGCTAGCCTATTGCTAACATGATTAACACATTCGGTGCGTCCCAATTTGCGTACTTATGCACTATTCTATGACGTTTTTAAGTATAAATAGTGCGAGTAATGCAAATTCCAAATAGAAAAAGTGCACTTTAAATACCCGGATGATGCACTTAATTAACAGAAAAAATAAAGTGTGGAATGATGGACACTTCATGCACTCAACTGTCGCAGCTTTAATTACGTAGCGGAGGTGAAGGGGCTCTCAGACTCCGATGTTAAATGACAAAATAACCTTACGAAATTCACGCACTACATGGATGAGTACATAGTGTATAAGTGGGGACGCAACTATTGCTAGCTGCCTAGCATGTTTTATGGTGCATTCAAGTCATGTCGGAAAGATCGTATTTACGAGCTGAACGCACATGAACGTCAACACAATGTCGTAAATTCGATTGGGAAGCTCGGGATTTTCTTTAAAGGATTAGTTCACTTTTAAATAAACTTTTCCTGATAATTTACTCACCCCCATGTCATCCAAGATGTTCATGTCTTTCTTTCTTCAGTCGANGCACGATTAATCGCATGCGATTGTCACGCGCATTTCGTCAGTAAAGCCGGTTCCCTGATTACAGCTAAATCAGCATCACCTGCTTTCAGATGGAGCGGCATATAATAGACAGAGCCGTAGATCACTGACAAGCCACGCAATATCGCGTTCATTATCGAAGGCGATACATCTGCGATATGAACGCGATATTGCGTATTACTGCCCTCCACAGGCGAATTAATTTTTATATGCAATATAATAGTTCAATAGTATATAACAATTAGTTCAAACTTTGGCCTGTGGAGGGCAGTAATACACTTAGCAGCGTCTACACTGCTGGAATTCAAATAGAGGAGAAGAAGAGAGCTAGTTCAAGATGAGCATTTATGGTTAAAACTTATATCATTTTCAATTTTTTTCAGAAAGTGAGTGATGGTTTCACTAGATAAGACCCTTATTTCTCATCTGGGATCGTGTTGAACAACTTGAAGCTGCAGTGAAACTAATTTTGACCTTCAACCGTTTGGTGCCCATTCAAGTCTACTATAAGGAGAAAAATCCTGGAATGTTTTCATCAAAAACTTTAATTTATTTTCGACTGAAGAAAGAAAGACATGAACATATTGGATGACATGGGGGTGAGTAAATTATCAGGAAAAGTTTATTTAAAAGTGAACTAATCCTTTAAGCCCCGATCTGAACGAGTTGGGGGCGTGTCAGTGAGAAACATGGCGAAATACCACAATACTTACAGGTATTTAGCAGTGACAATGTCAGGCTTTTCTATTAAAACAAAGTAAGCTGATTCCCAGCAACAAATATGATAGCATCATAATATAACAATATAATATGAAACAATAAAGTTTACAATGGCTTCATAAATTAATTAATAACATAAAAAAAGCAACATACAACCAATGCACATTCTTTGCTCTACATTTGTGTTGTTATTTTGTGAGATTAATTTAGAGAAGGCACACCGCCATCATACTCCGACGAAAGTGACTTGAACGCACCGTCGGAAATACGAACTTCCCAGGAGGACTTGAATGCACCATTAGCATGTTGTCCTATACGAGTCATCAAGCTTTTCTAGTGATAGACAGGTGAAATACACTTTAAGTCTTATTGTATGTTGTTATGTTGCAATTCACTTTTGGACAAAAGCATCTAAATGCATGAATGTTAATGTAATGTAAAAACATAGTAATTTGCTAAATATTAGAAATGGAATGTTTTGTTATTTGCACAGTTTTAAAAACTTTTGAAAGGCCTGATTTATCATTAACATCAGTGTTGAGTTCAAACATCGAGTCACTGATAAATCCGAGTGTATGGCGCCATCTGGTGGCCATGAGTGAACATTACACTGACACACTAGCACTCCGTTATATTATACAAACTGATTATATCATTAGCCATAATTATAGGCATTGCTTATTAGTAAAATATTGCATAATTTAACAAAAGAAATACAAAAATAAATAACACAGTAATAAAACAAAAGGCAAATGCTGCCCTCTTGTGTGCGTTTACTGTAAATTCTGCTCAAATAAATATATCCATACTTACATACATATAAAATCATTATAATGTACAATAATTATATGGTCTTAGTATGACCAACTATTATGAAAGCAAAAAATACTATTCAAATTTAGTTTTGTGAGTTGAGAAACAAAGAGGGACAACTTTACTGGCTGGAATATTCTGCACATGGATATTAATATGTGAACAGAAAAACAGCAGAGAATATCTTGTGGACGTATTCATGTTTGATAAACTAACGCTGTGAAGAAGAGACGCGTTTAATACCAATCATCAAAACAGATAACATAGTGTTTAATTAACACAACACTGAAGAATGAGGATTATTAAATCTGCAACCATGAGAACATATAAATTCATTTTTAGTGTGACTGAAAAGCTTCATCAGTTTCAGGTCTAAAGCTGATCTCAGGTTGTAATAACTAAAGCACGCCACTAGATGTCAGCAGTGATACCTGATGCTTAAGAGGTTAATCTTGATATAAATTGTTAATTTAAATTGTGAAGCAACTGGGTGGATCGATGGATAAAACAATAAATGCATTATTTAAAAATCTCACTGCATACAAATTAATTCAGAGTTTGAATTTCCTTGAATTTCACAGACATATGTGCACAGATTATTATTATCTCATCAAATTACCTGCTTTTCATCTTTACTGAGACCCTGATAGCTATATTGTGATCACAATATGATTATTATCACTCACTTTCACTGTTTTGTGTAGTTATCTTGATAACAACCATCACATTTTTACACATTTTCACAGATTTTCACAGAGAAATAAACTATTGCACAGCAGTAGCTACTATCTCACTGAGCTAGAATAGACACTGTCTGTGTTTACTGTGCAGATGATTTGATTAGAGTTACTAATGAGATCATAATTAGTTCAAATGTGCTTGGTGACCCCTGAGAGACCTCTGGTGACCCCTGGTGGGGGTCGTGACCCTGCTCTAAATCCATACACTACTGGAAAATCATGATATTTTCCTTTCACCAAAGATACATTCGTAAATAAAAAAGAGAGATATTTATATTAACGTATGATGTTGATTTTCAATCTAAGAATACAACAGGAAAAGCAAGCAAACGCATCTTTAATTGCGGAGGAGTGTGTTCAGTTTTATCAGTGACACAAACATTTTGCAGTATTGCCTTCGCTAAAACAGTATTACATTCAAAAGGTTTGAAAAATCTGCATTTGATCAAAGTGCAGATAAATGGAGTTTTTGTCTCTCACAGTAAAGAATCGATTCTGAACTGAAACGAGTCGTCAGTAATTCAGTCTCTGAACCAGTGGCGGCTACTGGTCTGTCAGAGAGGGGAAGCTCATTTTCGGCCTCATCATAAAATTGTCTATTTATTTAAAAGTAAATTCTGCCCTACGTTCCTTTTCAAGAAAATGGTCTGTGACCCTGTCGTACCAACTAGGAGTCTTTTCAAGTAAAAAAATATTAAACTCTGTAAAACTGAAACAAGGAATGTGGTGTATAATTGTGTGAAATGTATGATGAAAATCAAGCAATTTCGCCAAGCAAATATCAAAGAAATAGGTTGCAGCAGTTTTTATTTCGACTGAACTTGAGAAATCCGCGATGGGACTGAGCGCGAATAGCTTCAGTGATTCCTTATAGTACAGAATCGCTGTCAGTCAAAAGGAGATGCAGTCTTTCGACAGACCCTCCAATCATCACGCAGAAGCTCGGAGTCCGGGCCAGCCCACTCCCCATTCACCCCCAGAGACGCTGAGCGTCCGTGGGCGGGACATAATCGCAGCGTTTATCCAATGACCGTCTAGTTTCGAAGCGCTGAAAAAAAACGTTCAAAGCAGCCCCATTGAAGTCAATGGACGCTGGCCTTCAATAGGGAAATGCACTGTGACGCTGCGGGAATGTATGAGAAGGAAATCGAGTCAGCCGACCTGCTATATGTAACTGATTCTGAACGAACTCGTGTTTGAGATGAACGTTTTCTAACGCATTTTTAGTCAATAAAATGTTAATACAATAGTACATATTTGACCATTAATTTTGTGACATTATAAGGGAAGCCGAGCTTCCCTTGCAGTCTTAAAGAAATCGTCCCTGCTCTGAACCTACATAGGTTTGTAACTCATTTGCATAATGCCAGCCTGTGATCTTCATTGGCTGAACAGCGTCTCTCTGCCCCGCCCTCAAACACTGTAGTTGTATCTGAGGCTGGAAGAGTTTGGTTCGTGTTGTTCATGTCGAGAAGACGCTGTTTTCTGCTGCCAAAGCAAATCTACTTTGATGAGATTGATACGGTAAAACTGACGCCTGTTCGTATCAAGAGCTGAGATTCAGATATGATAATGAGCGTTTGGTTTCTGACCAATCAGAACAGACTGGAACATCTGACCAATCAGAGCAGAGCAGCTCTCAGAAAGGCGGGGTTTAGAGAGACCGAATCTTTGAATGAACCATTTCAGACACTGTGAAAAAAGAACTGATGCTGCAGTGATATTATGAGAAAATAAATTGTTTTTGATGAGTTTAAACCTGTTGTATGAGACCTCAGAAACACAATTAGGAACCTTTAAGATAGTATAATAGGGGCGCTTTAAGAAATCACTTTCAGTGAGTGCAGAGCTGTCATCAGACGGGTGGTCAGCGGCTCGAGAACATTCATCAGGTGTGTGTGTGGGGTGTACCTGCGGGGTCGTGACCCTGAAGGTGGCCACGCTGGTGGGCGTGGAGGGTCGCGGTGAGATGCTGTTCTGGGCCTGAGCCTGAGCCAGAGCCTGCTGAGGAACCATCACCAGCTGACCCATCTCTGTCCGGACCAGCACCATACCTCAAACACACACACACACAATATGAGTTATTCACCTGTGATCCAGACATGTTCAATAAAACACATACAGAAAGCATAATCAATGCATGAAACAAAGTTACAATCAACATCTGAAGTTTTATGAATAATTGAACATTGCATATGTCTGTCTGATGTCTTTATGTGCATGCATTCCCTCAAAATAATACATGAAAAATAGCTTGGGATGCAGCGATATGAACATTTTGGTCGATATCGATAACTGATAATTCTTTACATTTGAAAGCCGATAATCAATACATTTTTATATAATTTTTGAGTGCCTGATCACAAAAACAAGAGTCTCACCATTAAAAGTCATGTCCCAAACACATTCTCATTATAATATTATGTAGTCTATATGACAGACTTTGCTGTACTTAACTGTATTTTCCTTTTTGAAGTGATTTCAATCATATTTCAAGCAATTCAAAACCATCATATCTGAAGTGTGAAGGAAATAAGATGATTATTTTTATAAATTCAATGGATTATTTCCTTCAACTGAAGGAAATAATCCATTATTTATCGGATTTAATATATCGGACAAATTTTCTTACTGGGCCGATAACGATAACATTAAAAATGAACATATATCGGCTGATACCGATATGGTGGGCGATTTATCATGCACCCCTAAAAATAGCATTTGGGTAAATGACATGAAATACTTTTAATAAGTTGACAGTGTGTCTAAACATCATCTATTTTAAACCACAGTTGTTTATTCTTTTGTAATTATGACACATGCAGATTTAATATTATTTGAAAGACTAAATGCAACACTGTCATTTGTCACACCACAGGAACTATAAACTCTGAAGTTGATTAAACGTGGAGAAAATGTGAACGAGAAAAGAAACAGTGACCTGAAACACTTCTACAATACTGATTCTTTTACATTTCAATGTTGTTAAAAGAATTCATGGAAAATTCAAACATTTTTAATAAGTGTTTATTTTGTACTTCTTCTTGTTTTTCTTGTTGTATCTGTTTAGATTTTTTTTTAACACATTTTTAGTAAAGCGCTTTAAATTAACATTATGTTTGAAATGTGCAATATAAACAAGCTTGCCTTGGACATGCTATATGTGAACTACACTAAAAACTGCTGGGTTAAAAACAACCCAAGTTGGGTTAAATATGGACAAACCCAGTGACTGGGTTAAAAGTTTGACTAACCTGCTGGGTAGTTTTATTTAACTCAACTATTGTTTTAAAATGACTGTATGTCTGGCTTAAAATGAACCCAAAATAAGTTGGAAATTAAAAATCAGACACATAATTACTAGAGGCAACAATAATAATCAAAAGGTGAACATTTATTAATAAGCAATTCAATAAATGTTTGTTTTTTATTTAATTAATATTTATTAAACTTATAAATAAATGTCCATTTATTAAACATATTAATAAATGTTAATTTCCAACATATTTTGGGTTCATTTTAAGCAAGCAATAGTCATTTTTAAACAATAGTTGGGATAAATAAAACTACCCAGCAAGTTGGGCAAACATTTAACCCAACTGCCGGGTTAAAACAACCCAATCGCTGGGTTTGTCCATTTTTAACCCAACTTGTGTTATTTTGAACCCATCATTTTAGGAGTGTGCAGTAAACACACTCAGAGTGTCGTCGGATGTTTTAATCACAGTTTGTTTTTATAAACAGATCCAGCGACCCGTTTTACAGCGTATCACTGATTACACACACAATTAAACTCAGCTTTCACCATCCAAACTCACATTATTTTGAAATAATGATCAGAGTCGAGATAAAGTTCATTCAGTTGTTATATAACTAGTGCTTTAAAAGAAGGCAACAGGTGAATCTGTGTGAGCTCAAACTGAAGTAATGACAGGCTGTTGTTTCATGATAAATCATTAAAATCAAAACTCAGTCAACAAATATGGTACACCTGAAACTGTTATCTGTGAAAGTTGTTTGTAATTTATCCAGCCACTTTTTGATCTCTTTCTGCTCATTATTGACTCCAAACACACCTGTGAAAGTTCAGCTACACCAAACAACAAAAACTCCAGCCTATCTGAGCTGGAAACTGAAAGCTTTAAAAAAGGTTTTAGGTTCGAATCTCACCCATAAACTTTTTTCACCTGTTTGCTTGAGATGAAACTGAAGTTACTGATGTTGCATTAAAGGATCTTCAGATCTGTGTTTGTTTCTGGGTTCTTTAAAGCATCAGAACATCAATGCCGCAGCATCATATCTAAAAAATGCTGGGTTAAAAACAACCCAAGTTGGGTTGAAAATGGACAAACCCAGCGATTGGGTTGTTTTGACCCAGCAGTTGGGTTAAATGTTTGCCCAACCTGCTGGGTAGTTTTATTTAACCCAACAATTGTTTACAAATTACTATATGTCTGGCTTAAAATGAACCCAAAATAGGTTGGAAATTAAAAATCAGACTCATAATTACTAGAGGCAACAATAATAATCAAAAAGATGAGCATTTATTAATAAGCAATTTAATAAATGTTTATTGTTTAAATATTATTCAAAAAAGTATTAATAAATGTTTGTTTATTAAACATATTAATAAATGTTAATTTCCAACATATTTTGGGTTCATTTTAAGCAAGAAATACAGTAATTTTTAAACAATATTTGGGTTAAATAAAACTACCCAGCAGGTTGGGCATTTTCAACCCAACTTGGGTTGTTTTTAACCCAGCATTTTTTAGAGGGTGTGATAAGTTTGTTTATATGGAAACCATAACATAAATCATGGAGAATAAAGTATTTGGTCACGCATAAAAATATTATGTTTCATGCAAAGCTTATCACTTCTCATGCAAAACATCTGACATAAAAATTTGTTCAAAATTTAGTCCGTTCTGAGAAAAACGGCTAAAGCATTTGAGCGCAGATAAAGACCCTTGATTTGCATATTTACATATTTAAGTGTCTTCACACTTTTAGGCCACTGATTATATTTTTATTTATTTGATATTTGGCAAATAAAGTTTTTAAAAGTCTCTAAAAAGTTTCAAAAAAGGCATCATATTTAACAAAATAAAGGAGATAATACAAAATGCATGTTATTTTAATTTAGTACTGTCCTGAGTAAGATGTTTTACATAAAAGATGTTTGCATATAGTCCATAAGAGATTTTTTCTGAAGAACAGAGTTCAGTTTAACTGCTCAGAACAAACAAGAGACTCATGAACAACCATCACAAATCATAAAAACAGTCGTGGATCATCAGGTAACCACACACAGTGTTGAGAATCAAGGGTTCACATACTTATGAACTGGGTCATTTTAATAAATTCAGCTATTTTTTGTCTTATGGATGATATGTAAACATCTCTTATGTAAAATATCTTACTCAGGACAGTACAAATAAAAAAAACATGCATTTTGTATGATCTCTCTTGTTTTGTTAAAATTATTCACATTTTCACAGATTCTGCAAGTGGTTCACATACTTTTTTTTGCAACTGTAAGTGTCTAAACACTTTTTGGCCACTGAATATATTTTTATTTATTTGATATTTGTTAAATAAAGTTTTTAAAAGTCTCTAAAAAGTAAAAAAAAAATTAAAAAGGCACCATGCTGTAAAACACTTTTTTAATGGAACTAAAAGGTTTAAGTTTTACACTTGCAGTTTAGACACACTAAATGTCAGAAAACTTCTAAATGCTCTAAAGACAAATATGAATTGTGACTGCATATGAATTTAATTTCAGTTGTTTTACAGGATGAATGAAAGCAGATAGTGAAGGAAGAGCATCAACAAGTGGTGCATTAGAGCCACATCTTTCCCAGACTTCCATTTGTGCCACTTCAGAGTTTGCATCATTATTCTAACATGTGGGAAAAGCCTCAGTACCTGGAGGGATGGTGAATCCGGGCGGCAGCTGAATAGTAGTTTGTTGTTGCGGTGGTCTGACAATCAGCTGCGGCGTTACGACCCTCTGTTGCGCAGGCGGCTGCGGCTGCGTCTGCGCAGGTCTGATGACCGGAGCCGCACTGACACTGACAGCGGGTTTGACAGGCGCTGCTGTGGCCGCTGTGGGAGGCGAGGAGGTCGGCGGGGCTTTCGCGTTGTTCCCGGGTGCTTTGCTGTGGTTAACCTGCGCGCCCGCAGCTCCGATACGCGCGCCCTGCTGGACCAGCGCGGACACGGACGTGCCGTTTCCATTCTGCGCGATGCTGGCGATGATGTGACGCGGGAGCCGGTGGAGCGCGATGGTGGGCGTCCCGCGGTCCAGGGCGATCGCCTGCGGGTTACTGGGCACGGTGAAAGTCGTGCTGCTCGGGCTGGAGGTGCTGGGTGATGCTGATGCTGATGTTGCGCCGTTGAGACTGTGGGACGCTGAGGTGCGCCGCGCGCGCGCGTTGGCCGGGTGTTTCTTGCGGGTGTCCCTTGGGCTCTCACCTTTGTTGCCCGGTGCAGGAGCGGATGCCCCGTCGGATGCTGCAGCCGTAGTGATGATGATGATGCTGCCATGTGACTTCAGAGGGCTCTCCTTCTCCAGGGCTTTGGCGTGCTTATCCATGCTGGCGTCTTTCGGGTCGGAATCCGGGTTGCGCGCCGCTTTCCGCGCGTTCTGCTGCTGCTGTGCTTGTTGTTGTGGTTCTGATGGAGAGTCTACATGAGCAGGCAGCTGCGCTCTTCCTCCTGCCTGCTGCTGCTGCTGCTGCTGCTTCGCGCTGCCCGGGCGAGCGTTCTCGGGCTGCGCGGCGGGCGGGTCGCTCTGGCCCACCAGCTGAGACTCCAGCGAGCCCACTAGATCGCTCACGGCTTTCTCGTCCACCTCGGAGAAGAGCATGTCTTCCAGAGGGTCGGAGGCGCCCGCCATGTTCGCTCTGTGTGTGATGGGCTGTCTGCTGGTGCGCGTCCACGAGCGCGAGTGCGCAGTCGTGTTACTATGGCATTGTGGGAATGGATATGACGTCAGAGGGCCAAAACCAAACAGTTGTCCCCCGTTACAACTCAAGGCGGTCGAGGATACTACATGAGTTTGGAGGGAAAGAAGCTTTGTGACTTTCATTTGCGATTATTTGGATAGATAGATACCATTTATTGATTTCATTAAAACCATTGATATGCATTCTGTCTCTCTTAATAATGAAAGGTCCATGCAGCAAGCGAAAGTTCAAAGTTAGCCTATTTCAAAATAAAGTAGGGCAAAAAATGCAGAAAATTCAAAGCATTTAAGCATCTATTGGACACTGTTAACAATGGGCTGTAAATAACTGTTAAATAAATAGGCCTACATTTTGATTACTTGCAGTAACTTATCATGTGGCGAGGATTTTAGGGTTTATTGTTGTTAACGTATTACTTTGTAATATAACATAACATTATATCATATAATATCACATAACATAATATAACAATATAACAAAATGATATAACAACAACATAACATAGCTTAACATTATATAATATAACATAACATAACATAACAACATAACATAATATACTGTAATATAACATAATATAATAAAACATAACAACATAATATATTATGATATAACATAACATTATATAATATAAAATAATATATAATATAACATACCATAAAATAACAACATAACATAGCTTAAAATTATATAATAGATTATAATATAACATAATATAACAACATAATATTTAACACACCATAATATAACAACAACATAAAGCTAAATATTACATAATATAATATAATATAACATAACAAAATGATATAACATAATATAACAACATAACATAATATACTAATATACCATAATATAATATAACATAACAACATAATATAATATACTATAACATAACATTATATAACAACAACATAACATAGCTTAACATTATATAGTATAATATAACATAACAATATAATATAATATAACAACATTATATAATATAACATAATAAACTAATATACCATAATATAACATAACATCATAACATAATATAATATACTATAACATAACATAACATCATAACATAATATAATATACTATAACATAACATAATATTATATAACATAAAATAATATAGCATAACATAATATAACAACATAACATAATATACAAAAATATAACATAACATTATATAACAACAACATAAATATTAACATTATATAATATAATATAATATAATATAATATAACAATATGATATAACATAATATAACAACATAACATAATATACTAATATACCATAATATAATATAATATAACATAACAACATAATATAATATACTATAACATAACATTATATAACAACAACATAACATAGCTTAACATTATATAATATAATATAACATAACAATATAATATAATATAACATAATATAACAACATTATATAATATAACATAATAAACTAATATACCATAATATAACATAACATAACATAACATCATAACATAATATAATACACTATAACATAACATAATATAACATAAAATAATATAGCATACCATAATATAACATCATTACATAAAACAACAAATCATAACATAATATAATATAACATTATATTATATTATATTAAATAGGCTAATATAATATAATAAAGCAATTAACATTCAATGAAAGATGCACAAGAAGTTGTGATTGTGCTTGAGAATATATACTAATCTCCTTACAGCCATTCAGGTAAAATAAGTAAGGGTTAGGCTAACCCTAACCCAATTCAAAATGTCCCTTTATTTACTTAATTGCATTTATAATACGCGTTAAATCGCATTTTTCCTCTTACATAATTCCCAATGTAACGGGAGTCACACTAAAGCCCCACGAACTCTCGCGATACCAGCGTGAGGGAGCGAGGGAGGGGGGGAGGCGCGTTTCCCAGCATGCATCTCGATTCAGTGCGGAGGAAAATGAACTCGGCCATGTCGTGCTAAACACAGGCTGAAAGAAAACGACGTCAAATCACCGAAAAACCCTCTTAAGTCCGATAAAACCCAGCGCGAAGGAGACCAGAGGAATCGAGCAGCTGTAAAGGAGTGAATTCGAGCGGAAAGATGAGCGGAGGGACGCCTTATATCGGCAGCAAGATCAGTCTGATCTCAAAGGCCGAGATCCGATATGAGGGAGTTTTATACACGATCGACACTGAGAACAGCACTGTAGCTCTGGCTAAAGGTACTTATACACACTCTCAATATAATATATATATATACACTCAACGCATATATACATACAGAGAGCAAATATGAGGGAGTTTCACATCAACACAGAATTCAGTTGTAGCTCTGGATAAATGTAAACACACAATAAACACTCAATATATTCACACAACTAATAACCAATTCAAGCTAGCTACTCTGAAAACAGCACTTTTCAATTACAAATATACATTAAAAACTAGGGCTGGCACAATTTTCACAATTCGATTTGATTACTATTCACATGCTTTCAATTCGATTTCGATTCGATTGTTTTGGATGCAGTATTTCAGTTTCAGTACATGGCAAATTTTCTAAAATGAAGAATCTCTCAACTAATGCTGTATTGAAGGTTAAATTAACTTATTAATATACAAACACTTAAATTACACTCAAAGTTTTTATTATAAATTAAGTTTAGTATTGCATAATCATATTTCTACTCCAATTCATTTTTTTGAAATATAAACATTTAAATCGTGGCTGATTTATTCAAACATGCATTAAATATTGAAGAACATTAAAAATTATAATGAATATGTAACTGTGCATAGCTATATTTATCAGAATGTCGCTTTCTAGAGTTCACTTTTCTAGCTGACTAATGAGTTTATAGTCACTGAATGTTTTTCTGATGTAAATGTGGCGTTTTATTGACGTCTTTCCGAGGTTGAAACACTGATTGAGCGATTACACGAGACATGATACGGATTTCAGTAAGTTGTACTATATATTTTAACATACCTTCAGATGTTCATGCATGTTTATTTCGCGCTGCAACTGGTATTAAAGCGGAGGAGAGGATGTTCACATGCGCTTCTCTTTAACTGAGGCGCTAAAGTGATCTGTCAATATAATATATACACTCAATACATATATACATACAGAGAGCAAATATGAGGGAGTTTCACATCAACACAGAATTCAGTTGTAGCTCTGGATAAATGTAAACACACAATAAACACTCAATATATTCACACAACTAATAACCAATTACTCTGAAAACAACACTTTTCAATTACAAATATAAAGTAAAAACTAGGGCTGGGTATTGACACAATTTTCACAATTCGATTTGAATACTATTCACATGCTTTCGATTATTTTCGATGTAGTATTTCAGTTTCAGTACATGGCAAATTTTCTAGAATGAAGAATCTCTCAACTAATGCTGTATTGAAGGTTAAATTAACTTATTTATATACAAACACTTAAATCACACTCAATGATGTTTTTATTATAAATAAAGTCTAGAATTACATGATCATATTTCTACTCCAATTCATTTTTTTTTAAATATAAACATTAAAATCGTGCCTGATTTATTCAAACATGCATTAAATATTGAAGAACATTAACAATTATAATGAATATGTAATAGTGCATAGCTATATATATCAGAATGCTGCTTTCTAGAGTTCACTTTTCTAGCTGACTAATGAGTTTATGGTCACTGAATATGTTTTTCTGAGGTAAATGTGACGTTTTATTGACGTCTTTCCGAGGTTGAAACACTGATTGAGCGATTACACGAGACATGATACGGATTTCAGTAAGTTGTACTGAATATTTTAAAATACCTGCAGATGTTCATGCATGTTTATTTTGTTTAACTGGTATTAAAGTGGAGGAGAGGATGTTTACATGCGCTTCTCTTTAACTGAGGCGCTAAAGCGATCTGTCACGCCACCTTAAACAGCACCAGAACGGTATTTATTTTTTGAATCTCATAATAAGAAGGACGTCATTTGAAATCTGAGACTTTGCTTCATATCAAAAGTGTCAAAGCACAAAGATTATTGCCATTTATTGGATGGGAGGCGCTACATATTCTGCTCATTCATCAACTGATAACACAGACTAGACTAATCCATTCTTGGGATTTAAGAATCGATATCGGTTCGTAAAAGTGAGAATCGATTAAAATTGAGAAATCGATATTTTTTTCCCAGCCCTAGTAAAAACACTTTGCTACAAGACCTGGAGGAGTGAAAAAAAAAACTAATATCGCTTTGTTTTGTGAATTTTAACATTTTCCTTTCTCTTTTAGTGAAGTCATTTGGCACTGAGGATCGTCCCACGGACAGACCTATCCCCCCTCGANTTAAACAGCGCCAGAACGGTATTTATTTTTTGAATCTCATAATAAGATGGACGTCATTTGAAATCTGAGACTTTGCTTCATATCAAAAATAACAAAGCACAAAGATTATTGCGATTTATTGGATGGGAGGCGCTACATATTCTGCTCATTCATCAACTGAAAACACAGACTAGACTAATCCATTCTTGGGATTTAAGAATCGATATCGGTTCGTAAAAATGGGAATCAGTTAAAATTGAGAAATCGATATTTTTTACCCAGCCCTAGTAAAAACACTTTGCTACAAGACCTGGAGGAGTGAGAAAAAAAAAAAAAAAAACTAATATCGCTTTGTTTTGTGAATTTTAACATTTTCCTTTCTCTTCTAGTGAAGTCATTTGGTACTGAGGATCGTCCCACGGACAGACCTATCCCCCCTCGAGATGATGTGTTTGAGTACATCATATTTAGGGGAAGTGACATTAAAGATCTGACTGTGTGCGAGCCGCCCAAACCCACCTGCAACCTTCCTCAGGATCCTGCCATCGTGCAGGTGAGCTGGACACATTCAGGTGTATCTGCAGAACATAAAGCCAAGTGAATGCTGACCTGTGATGTTCTTGCATTTATGCGCAGTCCTCTCTGGCATCCACCGCCGGTCCCACGGCTCCTTCCTTCCAGTCATACGCCCCCTTCAGTCGGGCTCCGTACAACCAGTTCAGCTCCAGTACTCTGGTATCCCAGCCGTTCGGAGCAGCGGTCACCGGTGGTGAGTTCACGCTCGCTCTTGTAGTTTCCAGCATTGGAGATGGTGTTTAGAAGATAGTATGCTTATTTTTATTTTTGCCAAATTGAAATATCTTAAAGTGCTTTAAGGCAAGACACTACAGGTAGTACTTTACTTCCATAACATGTGAGAGTAATGGAAAGAAAGCTTCCAAAATACACATTAAAATGTTTGTTTTACACTAACAATATAATTTCAGTTCATATCTTTAAAGGCCGTTTTCTCAAAATGAGTCTGAAATCTCCACTTCAGCAGCACTTACTTGGTTTTATTCTAATCTATAATGTGAAGATTTTTACAGAAGGTGTTTATCATTCACCTGATTTATATAACATTTTATTTCTAAAACATAAAAAATGTTTTTTTTTCTTGCTGTTGATTAGGGATGTGAAGGTGAGAAAATATTCCTACCGGTTAATGGACATGTGACAGCACCGGTAATACCGGTGTCACTGAAGGGCGCTCTTTTTTTTTCTTCTTCTTCTCTTTTTTTTTCCTTTTTTTTTCTCTTATGAATCCCGGTGTGCAGCCGTGTGAATTTTACTTTCACTTTCAAATTAGCGGCAATTTTGAATGGTTGGTTATTATTCTTACTGAAAAACACAACAACAAAATAGTACAACGACAAACTCGCTTCTATTAAACATAGAACGTTTATTAACAAGACGAGTAAGAATACACCATGCTAGGCCTAATAATAACAAAACTTAACATTTATACAAAAAACTGGAAAATCAAACCGTAGAAACTCTGGAACCAAATAAATGAGGAACAGAACGTTTAAGTTCTTTAGTCAAGAGCAGTGAGTAATTCTCTCTCTTACCTTTGTTCTTTGATTAAAGGATTAGTTCACTTTCAAACAAAAATTTCCTGATAATTTACTCACCCCCATGTCATCCAAGATGTTCATGTCTTTCATTCTTCAGTCGAAAAGAAATGAAGGTTTTTGATGAAAACATTCCAGGATTATTCTCCATATAGTGGACTTCAGTGGCCTCCAAACAGTTGAAGGTCAAAATTACCAGGTGAGAAATAAGGGTCTTATCTAGAGAAACCATCACTCATTTTTGAAAAAAATTTAAATATATACGCTTTATATAAACAAATGATCGCCTTGCACATGCTTCCGCCAAAACCGCACTTTCATATTCTTCAAAAAGTTTACGCTGTATGTCCTACGCCTTCCCTATTCAACTTACGGAAAAAATGGAACTGGCGCTGCGTTCGTTCCGTAAGTAGAATAGGGAAAGCGTACAAGGCGATCATTTGTTTATATAAAGCATATACATTTAAATTTTTTTTCAAAAATGACCAATCGTTTCGCTAGATAAGTCCCTTATTCCTCGTCTGGTATCGTTTAAAGCCCTTTGAAGCTGTACTGAAACTGTAATTTTGACCTTCAACTGTTTGGAGGCCATTGAACTATAAGGAGAATAATCCTGGAATGTTTTCATCAAAAACTTTAATTTCTGTTTGACTGAAGAAAAAAGGACATGAACATCTTGGATGACATGGGGGTGAGTAAATTATCAGGAAAATTTGAAAGTGAACTAATCCTTTAACATTAATGACACTTTAGGATCTGCCACTGCTGCACACGACGCGGATCTGACACGTTTTCTCACAAATCTTTACGTTCATTAAATACTTAATTTAACTCATTGAAGACTGCTCTTATGAGGACACTCGACAAAACAGACATTTTGGCATAATTTGTGTGTAATGGTTCGTTCAAGCGCGGAAGAGAACTCAGTACTGGCGCGCGTTGTGTGTCACACAGGCAGGACATTCACAGACAGCACGTTCTCTTTTGTTGCGCTTGAATGTTTTAAAAGCATTTGCATGAATAAGAGCTTGATAATATAATGCAGAAAAACGGATGCTGCTTTAATTGCGTTAAATATTTTTAATGCATTAAACTGAAAAAAAAAAAAAAAATGCCGCGGTGGGCAAGTGATGAAACTGGTGTTGCAACCGAACACCGGTAACACTGACTACCGTAGCGAGCCTACTGTTGAAAGCATATTCTGATTTATGGAGTGGTAAAAAAGACTAAGGAGTGGTAAACTTTAAAAGCCCCATGAAATCAATTTAGATTGAATATGTTAGCCTTACTGTTATCTATAAGCTAGTGTGCTCCAAAACAATGATAAAATTTAGAAAATATAAGCGTTCAAAACTTCCGCCAATATAGATCAATGATTTTGAAGACGTCGCTCTGCAATTCTCATCGGATTTTCTGTCCAGTCAAATGCTCTCTTGAATCTAAAGCATCCTGCCCCCTACATTATAAATAGAGGCTGAAGCTGTGGCTGAAATCAGCCACTTGTTCAATTACTAGTTTCTATATGGTGAATGGCACATCGTGCACTGTATAGGGGATAGGGAACGATTCAGACAGTGTAAATATGCTTTCCATTGGTGTGAATGAAGTCACACTTTTCAGACTACACATCCTCAGCATGATTGTTCACTGTTTTGCTTTAGTAACAGTTTCATATTAAATATAAAAGGGGAATCTATTAGACTGTGGCTGTCATAAGCTGTCAAATGCAACCTTGCCAAGCTCAGTGGCCGAGCTATGATATAAACAAAATGCTATTAGCTATTTTTAAAAAGTGGGCGACTTGATATGTTCCACCCTGTCTTCCTGTCTTCCTGTTTCAGTGGAAATTACATCAACACATTGAATAGCGGGGCTGCGCATTTCAAGGCACTTCAGTAGGACTTTAATATTTCTTCAAAATAAAATGCATATTTAATTAGACACTGCCTCATTTGCATGTGTGAACATAACATTTCAGAAAAATATTACCCTATTAACCTGTGATGCCTTGCCTTAAGAGTTTATCTAGTGTATGTCCTTTATATTTTGAAGTGTCCCGTTTTTGCCATGGAAATGCTAACATGGTGTAAAAACAGTGCAAGATAGCTGGCCGTATTTGAATAAATATAGTTGGATAGACAATTTATACAGTGCATAAATGCATTTCAAATAGCAGAAGTTTCATTTGAAACATCTTTTATATTGCACATACATGATATATGGCAAAATATACCATGAAAAAAAAAATGCAGCCATTCTTGAGTCCTGCCTTGAAAACTACTACCACTGTTGCCATCTCTTACACGATCAGACAGACTATTGCTCTTTATCAATTTCTGTGTGCTTGAATAATTTTAAATGGATGGAAATACAGTAAAATGTTTCATGAGGCACAGAATATTTTTTTTTAAATCTTATCTGAGCGAGAAACAGTTAAGCAAGGAGACGGATCTTATAGAAAGGCTGATTGCATGAGTGTTTGGCTGCTGCATAAGCTTGATATGAGGTTTTTTTTTCTCCCAGTGTGATGTGTTAAAGCCCACACTTAAAGTTGTGCACTTCCTCCCCTCACAGGAAGCAGCTCAGGTCCTGCGTTCGGTAGCGAGGCGAGCACTACTGCCCCTCTGTCCCAGAGCTCTGCTCTTCCCCCGCACACTCGCTCGCTGAGTGCTCACAAACCCGAAGGTAACCGGAGGACCGACGCTGGCTTTAGTGTGTTCGTCTTTTGGCCCGTGATTATGCAGGATTACAGCATGTGTCTTTGCTGTGTGATAGTTTTATAGGGTTGTCAATAGTACCGACTTTGCTACCAAGTCAAGATTTGTCTGTGATTAGCTACAATGATCAACGCCTCAAAAACATGTTGTAAATTGACACTCTTCACTGAACGCTTGCACAGATACACATGGGAGTGTTTGAAAGCGGGCGTCTGATGTCTATTTACAACATATTTTTGAAGCTTTAATCATTGTAGCCAATCACGGACATATCTGTTGAGGACGTGAACACAATGGCCAATCAGAGGTGTTTAACAATCTGCTCAACGGCGGTCAAAATGCTATAGGGAAACGCTTTCAGTACCGAAGTTGGTACTTTTGACAGCCCTGTAGTTTTATGAATCGAGTGTCATTCTTTGGTCTGTCAGTTGGTGACTTGCATTCTTTAAAGACAACATGAAATCAAAATACTTAAATGCTGGTCTTATTGTGCACAGTTCATCAGCGCATATTATTCTAGAGAAATATTTGTTTGCAATTTTTCATTAAATTGCAAGAACATCTGTTCTGTTGATGTAAGCAATGCCAGACAAATGAGTAAAATGAATAGAAATTATAGCCACTTCTCACAATCCAATCCGAATGGATAAAAGTTGCTTCTCTGTGATGTTGAATGCATTGCAAATTATGCTTATTTCATGTTGTCTTCTTAACCCTTAAATGCATGAATGTTTTGCCAATCATTATTACATATTTGGATCTTTAGCGACCCAGAACACATATGGCTCGCAGAATTAATATAAAACTCTCTTGAAATTGTAATAACNGTGGCTTGTCAGTGATCTACGGCTTTGTCTATTAAATGCCGCTCCATTTGAAAGCAGGTGATGGCGATTTAGCGGTAATCAGGGAACCGGCTTTACTGACGAAATGCGCGTGACAATCGCATGCGATTAATCGTGCAGCCCTAATTGCAAATTATGCTTATTTCATGTTGTCTTCTTAACCCTTAAATGCATGAATGTTTTGCCAATCATTATTACATATTTGGGTCTTTAGCGACCCAGAATACATATGGCTCGCAGAATTAATATAAAACTCTCTTGAAATTGTAATAACAATTACAAAAGAATAAAATAAAGCAGATTTTGTTATCTTTTGGAACATGAAAGGGTTCAATTTGAGCAGATGCTTTCTACCATCATCACGGTCATCGTCAGTGCTCATTTCCCCAGCATCTGGCTCAAATTCGCCATCTCAACCATATTCTTGATAGTTTTCAACGTCTTTAAAATCGATATTTTGATCGCTGTCAGCTTCTTCACCAGATCTACCGTCAAGTGACTCACAATAATATTTGATTGCGTACTTGCTCTGCAGTGAATCACTGAGCCATTTAAAGTTTTGCTGATGATGCTTCTGTATTCTTTTGTTTTATGCCTGCAGTAATTATGAGTGAAACATCACGTCATCATTGTTGTGTATCAGAGATTCAATTATTGTTGCACAGAAAAATATATACTTGCACTATTACATACCTCGGGTCGCTAGCGACCCTATACACTTTATACAAAAAATTAATTCGAAAACAGACATCCTCTTGTTATATTGTTAATGAATGCAATGATTGAGGAATACTAAGAAGGTTGAGATCTAACTTTAAAAAATGAATGAGGGAGAGGGTAGTAAATGATCGTACTGGTCGCTAAAGATCCGAGGTTTTGCGTTTAAGGGTTAACATTTACTGTATGAAATGATACAGAGAATTGGCGTTTCCATCATCTAACTCTTGTCCACATCGCCATGGTGTTTTTTCATTGTTAATTTTGTGCGTCTGAATTGTGTCCTCTCTTTCAGGTCGTTCCAGCCCATCTGCTGAGCATTTAAGGAAGACCCCGACCCAGGAGCATGCGGTCCAGACGGCCCCGGTCGCTCCCGCTGCGGTTGCAACCAGTACAGTGAGTCAGAGGAGCCCTGCAGCCCCCCGACCGGCCCTCAACACCCAGAAATCTGCTGAAAACCAGGAGCAAAAAGGTGAGAATCGGGGCATTTCAGAGATGAAAATTTGTGAACATAATTTTAAAACGTTAATTTTGTTTATTTATTTTTTGAAAGGTTAAAGTGCCTCTATTATGCTTTTTTTGAATATTACCTTTCATGCAATTTGTAATGTAGCTGTCTGTGAATGTAAACGATCTGCAAAATTGTGGAGCCAAAAGTGCACAAATTTATGGTCTCTCAAAAGAAATAATCGACTCTGAACAGCGTAAACGAGTCGTTAGGAATTCAAATCCCATTTCCTTGACGGCCACACGTCACTGGGTAACACATTTGCCTAATGCCCGCCTGTGGTCGTCCACGAACGTCTACTTTGACCCGCCCTCGAACACTGTAGCTGGTTCGTGTTGTGTGTACATGTTGAGAAGATGCTGTTTTCTGCTCTGCAAAAGCAAATTCTCTTTGTAAACACTCTCAAAGGATGAGGATATGAAGAGTCAGTGGTTAAAATTACCACAGCAATACAACAGCAGTATAACATTTTCACAAGTGCTTCTCAAATCTCCATGAGGTCTAAATGGGATTTACAAAACATCATTAAAGATAGAACAATAGCCACTTTATTTGGACCAACTTGCTCCTGAGAATCACAGCCTGTAAGTATGATTAATTATTGATGTATATATTTTCTACTGGGTTTTCAAAATACATAGTTTTGTGTTTTTACTCATTTTAACTCATTATTACCTAAAACTGTTTCCATTAATTAGAGTATCACTGAGAAATGTCCTGCTTAAGTCATCCTTGTGATGGAGGTTCAGGTTGAATAATTAGTTCTTCCAATGTTTCATCATCTGAGTCCTGGTCGGATTGAAATGGTAAAATCGACGCCATACTGTTTACAGTGTGTACAATCACTGAGCTTTAGGAAGTTGAAGGTCAATTATGGTTATAGGTGTTTCACTTCCAACAGGTGCTGTAAGTAGTAGACCAATCACAACAGACTGGGCCGTCTGGCCAATTAGAGCAGAGCAGGTTTGCGGAAAAGAGGGGTTTAGAGAGACTGAAACATCAGACAACTCATTTGAGAATTAGTGAAAAATGTAATGATGTGCAATGTATATTATGAGAAAATGAAAGCGCTTTTTGACCTTTGATACATGTAAGCCTGTTATAGGAGACCTCTTAAACAGAATTCAGAACTTTTAAAATGGCATAATTGGGGCACTTTAATGTACAGATATCATTGACGAATAGTTTTTCACCTGCAGCCATTAATTGTGATATTTTTTGTTCATCTACAGCGTCTGATGTCCAGAAGGTTCCTCGGTCAGAATCGGATTCAAACAGGCCTGATAACAAAGACCCAAACAAACGGCACTCTGGCGGTAAGTCACTTTAAAACATCTTCCCTGTATTTAGTGGCCAAAAGTGATGGAAAATTGACATCTTCACCCTTTATTCAAGTATTATAAGCATATTTGTGTTTAGAGCCAATAATTGTATTTGTGAAAATAACTCACTGAAACATGACAAATTGTGCAGACATCATTTTTGGCCAGGCTATCATACAGAGAAATTATAAACGCATGCAAAAACAAGAGAACTAATGGAATATTAATAACTAATTATGTCATAGTCAATGTATGCTTTTTCCTGTAAGCTTTTTGTTTTTCTATGCATTTTATTTTTTGTGCTGTAAAATAAAACCTGTAGCTGTAGTTTGCCATTTGTTGCCTAATAACTTTGTCAGATAAACACCAAGTTTAGTGTTTTGTTCTTCCCTCATATTTAAATATTTAAAAATGATCAAACTTACCTCATATTTTGATGGTAAACAAATGATTGGAAAACAAATATCCCTATGATCACGATCAGGGCTGTAAGNATTAATAACTAATTATGTCATAGTCAATGTATGCTTTTTCCTGTAAGCTTTTTGTTTTTCTATGCATTTTATTTTTTGTGCTGTAAAATAAAACCTGTAGCTGTAGTTTGCCATTTGTTGCCTAATAATTTTGCCGGATAAACACCAAGTTTAGTGTTTTGTTCTTCCCTCATATTTAAATATTTAAAAATGATAAAACTTACCTCATATTTTGATGGTAAACAAATGATTGGAAATTCAAATATCCCCATTATCACGGTCAGGGCTGTAAGCATCATTTGTGATAACGGTTGTTTCTCTCTCCAGGCGGCGCTCCTCCTATGAGAAGGGGGCGGGGCAGTGGTGGCGGAGGAGGTGGCGGTGGCGGTCCGCGTGGGCGGGGCAGGTTTAACGGGCGTAGAGATGGACCAATGAAATTTGAGAAAGACTTTGACTTTGAGAGTGCAAACGCCCAGTTCAATAAGGAGGAGATCGACCGCGAGTTCCAGAGCAAACTCAAGATTAAAGGTACTGTTATTATGCATCATTATGCTTTTTGCAGGTTTAAAACAAAGTATGATAATATTCTTCAGGCTTTTGATTGGATCATGACATTGTTAATTAAATGTTTTTTTTCATTAGGGTGATTTTTACTGACTGTTTATTGTCAGATGCGAGTTATAATGTCACTTTGCGCTGCAGATGAGAAGAGTGAGAAGTCGGAGAAGACTCTGAACGGGGAGGAGAAGGCCGACTCGGGTGTGGAGACCCAGAACAGTGAAGGCAACGTTGAAGAGGAGGATCCACTGGGACCCAACTGTTACTATGACAAATCCAAGTCCTTCTTTGACAACATCTCTTGTGACGACACCAGGTGAGAGCTCAGCTTTTTATGACAGATTTTATGATTTGATTCCAATTCACAAGCTCTTGTTTTGATATCAATTCACTTGGAAATATTTTTGGTTCATGTTTATTTTTCTTGAGGGGAAAAAACCTCTCTAAATAATGATGTCTAACTTGAGTTGTAAACTACACAGGGATCTATCTCACCTGGTACAATACCATAATATTATAGTCTAAAAATTAACAAAGGAGCCCAAATGATTATTAAATTCAATTTCAAAATTTTTAGATATAATAATTTTACTAATATTTAAATTGCACATGAGGCAGTTCTTGATGATATAATTATATTTCTATTCTAATTTGTTGTTGATAAATACATGTTTATATGGTGGCTGTCATAAATGATTTTGTGACTGATGTATTCAAACATACATTAAGACATCACTAACAGGTAAAAATATAATTAAAATATAAAATGGTACATATTTAAGCAAAATGCTCCTGTCTAGAGTTCTTTTTTCTAGCGAATTGTCAGCTATGGACATTGAATGACTGGTAAATGGTATGACATACTAGTCTTTTGGCGTAGTTTTTCACATACTATATAGTGAGAAGAATTCGATTTCGGAGCGTGTTTTAAACAGTAGTATACTACATTTCTCACATGACCTCACTTCAATGTTTAGGTCAGAATGTGGTGTCCTTGGAATTAGTTATTTTGCGTTTTCAGCCCAGCTTTGTGTAAAAATGTCTTTTTAACAGTCTGATCCAACAATGAGTCATGAAAGATGTTAAATGTTGATGCTTTTTTATGCCTCACCTGGTTCAAACGTTTGTAAATGCTTTGAGTGATTCAGTCACTCTGGGTTCAATGTGTAGTAATTTGTTGTTGTAAAGTTAAAAGTAACTGTGAATGAATCATCTAACAGACGTCCACTTTTTTCTAGAAAGGAGAAATCAGGAGGTGCTTTTGGAAGGTACAGTCTTGTTTTTATATATATATATATATGTTTTAACATGCTAACATGTTTCTGAAGCAATGCTTATGATTCAGACTACCCAGAATTCACATGTTGTCATGCAAGATTATTTAATCACCTGATCTCTTAAATGTATAAAAACAACTAATATTACTAACAGTTAAAATCATTGAAATGAATTGGTCAGAGTGTTGAAGCCCTGATCAAATGATATATAACCCTAGCAACAAATGGGCAAATCAAAAATGTCACTTTGTGTTTTCAGGTTGCATGTTAAATGATTAGCCTACTACACATTTTCTTGTGCAATTATACAATGAATCCTGCCTTTTGCAAATTTGTTCATGACATCTTACAAAGCAGCTATTTTTTGAAGCTGACTCCAAAGCCTGGAATACACTACACTACTTTTGCTCAGATTTTTGCCCCAATTTGCAGTCTAGATGAGTCGATAATAGTTGCTGAATGTCTGCAGATATCTGGTCAGTCAAGAGTTGACAGATTTCACAGAAAATCGCATAGTATTTTAATTTTTTTTTTAGCTTCAGACTATGATTCCATGCTTTCGGAGTACATTAAAACATTTTTGATATACTCCGAAAGCATGGAATCATAGTCTGAACTGCACTACACGTCGCTACTGAAACCGAAATCGAAATCCTCTCTCTACCAATGTTGCATTAAAATACAATAACTAGGACTGGGACAATAAATCGATGCATCACTCAATTCTGAGATTTTCTGAATGCATTGCGATTCTCTCTGGAATCGATTCTGTTATTAGTTTTTAACAGCAGATGGCGCTCTATTCAAGATTTTAAACGCACACTCAAATGCTAACAAAGAAGAGCGCTTGTGCATTCGGCTGAGTCTGAGAATGTACTTGCACCTCAGAATGCTTTTATGACTCGATTAATGTAAACAGCCCACTGCAAACACACTTGTAATTCGCTTCAACCTTTTCAAACTTTAAAAATGATTATTTTATAGAAGGTTCAAGTGGTGTGTGTAAGGAATTGGAAGCAAGCAGAGTATGGCTGTTTCTAAAGCGCACAGTGCCATCTGCTGTTAAAAACTAAGCTCAGAATACATTAGAGAGAGAATCGCGATGCATTTGGTAACTCTCAGAATCTCAATCAATTCTCGATTTGCGATGCCAGCCCTAATGATACAAAAGTAAATTAACAGAACATGAAACAAATTAGCCTCAGTATCCATACTGACCGCGTCTGCCCACCATTTTTTGCTGTGTTCGGAACCATTTGAAAGTCTGGTAGTGTGTAGGGTCTTTTGCACCAGGTAGTCATTGGAACTAGCCACCAGGGTGGTCCGCTGAGAACTAAATTTACCCAAGGACCATTTTCCTGGTTACATTCACACCGCCAGTAGGAACTCTGAAGAGCCATAAGCAATGTAATTTAAGCGCGACAATGTCAACAACTGGAGGATGGTGAACACTGTGAGCAGAGCTGTGTTTTGTCGTGATAACAGAGATGGAATATAGACGTATAGTTATGCGATTGAAAGAGCAAAAAGGAGGGCTAAGAGACGAAATCTATGACAACTTGCAGTGCTACATATCATCGAGGCGGAGAAAAGAACAACATCACAGACAGAGGCGACAGGTAAATGCCGTTAACGTTAGCTTTCTGTATATTTATGTCTAATCGCTGTTTTCAATGTTCATGGAGTTAAATATATGTGAACTGTGTTTACACGGCTTTTTAAAGGCAGGTGCTGTTTCATATGCCATGCGTTCGGCCAGTCAACGTATACTTACATCATTGATAGTTCCTATTGTGCTGGGTTAGACTCCACTCTGAACAGGAGTTCCTAAAACTAAAATCGTTTCCAGTTCCTGCTGTGCGAACATGGCAAAATGTGGGTACTTCCGCCAATAATTATAGGAACTATGAAGATGTTCCTCCGGTGCGTAAGCCCCTTATAATCCTCAGTCGTTTAGTGTATGATGCTTAATGTTTTAAATCTGTGCAGATTTTAAAAGTCATGTAGTGTATTCCAGCGTTAAGATGAATGTCGTGTAAACATGTTGCAGATTAGACAGGCCTCCTGCCAAAGGTGGATTATTTTGGCATAATGTTGAATTGCATTCTGATGTATTTTTTTATCCCTAATCTTCAGGGAACGGAGGCAGACTTGGGCGGAGGAGAGGAGGATGAATGCAGAGACGTTCGGTATTCCTCTGCGTCACAATCGTGGGCGCGGAGGTTTCCGTGGCAGAGGTGGCGGCATGGGCTTCCGTGGCGGTCGCGGGCGTGCGGCGAGCAGGGGCTCGTTCATGCCCTCCCGTGGGGGCGGAGGAGGATTCAGGGGCGGGTTTAGAGGCAGCAGAGGAGGACGGGAGTTCTCTGACTTTGAGTACAGGGTTAGTACTTCTTCTTTTACCCCAATAATTGGCCAAACATAAATATTAGAGATGCAGGATGCGTTGTACAGTGTTATTGTTAACTAAAAATCACCGTTGGTAATTGAAATAAAGCTAACATAAAATTGGAATATTATATGAAAAACATTTGCCTTGTGTAACTAAGTGAAATAAGTTTAAGTACTAAAACTGAAATAAAAAAATATATTGAATTTTTTTACATTTAAAAATATAATAAATGACCAAAGCACATAAATTTACTCAAATTTAAAGTAAAATGAATTGAAAACTAATAATATAAAAATAAAAGCTAATATGAAGTATAAATGAATACTGCAATGAATGAATGAGGCATTTATATAGCGCTTTCCTATGTACAACTGTACACCCAAAGCGCTTTACAATCATATCAGGGGTCTCTCCTCATCCACCACCAGTGTGCAGCATCCACTTGGATGATAATGGCATATAAATGGCATGTAATGGCATATAAATGGCATGTAATGGCATATAAATACTAAAATGTTGTGATTATATTGGTATTGTTTGTATGTTTATGTGCCAGATTACTGATATTGCAGAACTAATATTTATTTATTGTATTATTTCTGTTTTTGACAGAATGATAAAAGCGTTAACTGGGTTACACTTTATTTTAAGGTGACCGTTACATTGTACTTACTCAAATAAGTACTGAGTAATGTTAATTAACTACATGTACTTACGATAGAGTTGCAGTTAGGGTTAGTTACTTGTAATTAAGCATAATTTACTGTTATTACCATAGTAAGTACATGTAGTAATGTTTTATTTAATACTTTTGTCAGTACTATAATTTCACTCCCTTACATACAAAAAGAAATTCTATATCAATATATATAAAATAAAGAGTCAGTAAGTTTGCAAAACTTCACTATCATTTAAGTCTTAAAAACTTCCACATTACTTCAACACTGTAATATATAATTTGTGCATTAATTGCTGTGCATTAATATTTTATTAATAAGGAAGGCAAGTTATTTTACCTTTGAACAATGCTCGCAATTCTCAAAACACCCACATTTATTGGTGAATCTGATATTACAAAACCAATATTTGATTAAATATCGGGGGAAATATCAGTAAAACTGATTATTGGTTGATCTCTAATATTAGCTATTTAGAGTTTTATTAAAATATATAATAAATTCCCAAAGCACATAATTTTACTGAAATTTAATGTAAAATTAGTAATATAAAAAAAACTATTATAAAGTATTAATAAATACTGTAATGGTTTATAAATAATAGGAAAATGTTGTGATTTATATTGGTATCAGCTAGAGACCGACCAATTATTTATTTATTTATTTTTTCCATAACCGATACTGATTATTTGCATGTTTGTGCCACATTACCAGTAATTGCAGAACCAATATTTATTTATTGTATTATTTCTGTTATAACAGCACTGAACTGAACATGTTTTATTTAACACTTTTATGAATACTGTCATTTCATTCCCTCATTGATACCTATCGGGGAAAATATCGGTAAAATTATCAGCCGATCTCTAGTATCCGCTATTTAGAGTTTGGCATTTTGTCTTATTTGTCTGATATTGAACTATTGAGCTTTTCCTACAAACATAAATAGTTTGCTCTCTTTCTACACCAATAAAATAAGAGCAAATGGATTTTAAATAAGTCTCAGAAATAATACTAATACTAGTTCATCTTTTAGGGCCTTACAGATTTCATGGACAGAATCGTAAAATCCAGTCGTAAAAATGGAATTTATCACACTATCACAGAATTTTAAGACTGAATTTGGCTAAAAGTAATCTGTTTTCTAATATTTCTGTTTGTTTTACATTTGTTTCAGAAGGAAAACAAAGTGGCGGCGTAGTCCAACGTGAAGAAGACCAGATCATCCGAACAGCCAAGAATCTCCGATCATCACGTCTAGATTAACGCTTTGGTTTTGACTCCTGACTAACGGGAACTGCCTCTGTTTAACACCAGCGCAGGTGACGCCTGCCTTCAGCTGGACACGCAGCTTTGAGTTTTTCTCCTTTCTTCCTTTTTTAGAAAAAGAAAAAAAAAACATTTGATGTTTTTCGGAAACGAATGATCTGCATTCAATAAGTTCGGAGGGGAGAGTTTGTGTACAAAATGCCGTAACTTCCATGGAACGCCGATGATGATGATGATTATTATCTGGTATTTTTGCATCAACCTTTAGTTCCTTTGGTAATAAACAGAGGATGGTATTTGATATTATTCTGTTAGGTGTACAGAACCCCGCTGATACTGTGAGCGCTCCTCAGTCAAATAGCTTTATTATGTTATGATTTATTTTTTGGGGGAATCTGTTCTCTAATGTCTTTTAAAGCACCAAATCTCAGCGTAGAGGCTGTGGAGTTTGTGTCCGAGCTCCGCCAGCGAAACAACATAAACTGTTTAACTCGATGATTTCATGCTCATCCGTCTGTTAAACATAGGTGCTTTGCTTCATTGAATAGATCTACATGGTTTGTAGTACTAGGTTTTGTAATCATTTTTTTAGTTCACTAGTTTATTTCAGCCCCCAAATTTGCGATTAATCTTTTTATTTGCTGCGTTCTTCCCTGTTAACGTCAGACAACATTGTCTAGCAGTAGGTCAGTTCACAAAAACATCCTGGTTCATGATTGAATGTATTGATGAATTCAACTCTTTCTTTTAAACGATTCATGTTCTCCCTGCTGGATCAGACTGCTGTTCCTGTCTTCAAAATGTATTTTGCTATTTGAGTGCCAGTTATTCTTGCCTTTTGATGTCGATTATGTACATTTCTAAGAGGGCTTTTTGATATAAACTCGACACAAACCCCTTAAACACACCGTTTAATGCCAAGATCTTCTGGAAAGATCCTGTAACCCTTTAAGAATCAGATTGGATGTCTCGAAATTGCTTTCATGTGCACTTTAAAGTCGTGTACGTCACACATGATGCAAAGGCTAAATTTGATGTCATAACGCTCGTATACCTTGTTTTAAAACTGTGGAGTGATATTTTAGGTGGACAGATGTGTCAATCGCACCCATTTACAGTATTTCAGCATCAATTCATATACTAATAAACGGGATAAAAGGACAGATGCATTTAGTCTGAATAGGAGGCGAGTGTCACCTGAAATAAGTGTCCATAATGAGTCCATAAACCCCTCTATTGTGAATAGTTCCTGTTTGATACACTTGTATGTTAATGTGTTATTTCAGGTACCAGCTGTCTATTGCTCTGTTAATGAAGTTTGTTTACCCATGATCCCGTCTCTCCCCTTTGAATGTCACTGAAGCACTCGTTCCTGCACTGTTAGATGGGAGTAATTGTTGTTTTTGGTGTGCTTCATATTTTTAATTTGTGTTTCAGAGATCCAAAGACCGAATTACGGATAACATTTGGAGGAGAAGTGCTCTCTCAGCCGGTTCTGCATTATTTTTCTCATGACTCTCGTCCGTTTCATAGTTTTCAACTCTACTTAGCTAAACCGCTCCCTTGAAAAAGCACTACGAATTGCAGAGATGTCCCGCAGGCAGCTAGTGAAATGCAGTCTGATCACTCAGACCAGGGCATGATGGGAAACCTCTGAGCGAGCCGCAGATATTGGTGCTGAGATGTGAAACGAATCCTGATACCGAGATGAAGTCGAATCGAACCTTGTGTGAGAGTTTGAACTGGATGTGTGTTACAGGGTTGATGTGATTGTTGTGGTCAGTCCTCTGGAGGAATTTGATTGGCAAGTTTATAATTTTGTTTCTTTGTTTTTCTGAATTAAAGCAGTTGTACATGGTGTGCTCGTAGAGGGCTTCAGACGGGGCAAACTGAGCTTTTTATTCAACAAGAGAAATAAATAGTTGTTCAGTATCCTGTGTGTGTGTGTTCTTGTTTTTTGTCAAGCATTTCTGCAAACAAGAACAGTTATTGAGTTGCATGTGTGACTAACAGTGTTGGGTCAGTATGTTACTGTAAAAAAATAATTTATTACAGGGCTCCAGACTGACTAAATGGTTGCATTTTGTGACCTTTTTTTTCCTGCCAGTGTGACTACATTTTGTCAGAGGTCACACTGCACAACTGATAAGATCTGCCATTTCTGTTGCATATGAGAATCAGCCAGTCTCGATCACGTGACACTACTTACTACACACTAGGCATGTGACGGTACCAAATTTTCATGTTGCGATAATTGCTGAAGCTTTTATCACGGTATACGGTATTATCACGACATTGAAATAAGTTGCAAAAAAAGTGTTGTCATAGTTTAACAGGTTTAAGAACTATTACTTATAACAAAAAATAACATTTAAATACAATAACGCAGTACACAAATTATTAAATTAAAATTTTTCAAACAGATTAAAGTGCAAAAGAATTATAAAGAACAACAGGTAACACTATATAAGGTCTTTTTATTTAACGTTAAGTAATGCATTAACTAAGATTAAGAATGAGCAATAGCTACATTTGTTACAGAAGGTATTATTTTTTTGTTAATATTAGTTAAAACATACTACTGATCATTGTTAGTTTTGGGTCCATTAAATAATAATTACAACTTTTGATTTTAGTAATGTTAATAATAATAATAAATGCTATAATATAAGTATTTTTCATTGTCAGTTTGGTAATAATGAATGAACATGTTAAGTAATGAAGCCTTAGGTCATCAAGTGTTACTGAACAATAACAAATAATCAGAAAAATTGCAATCAGTATAGGGCATGTTGTAATCCATATTAAAATATAAAAATGTTCAAATTTGAAAATAAATAGCCAGTTAAGTCTTTAAGTATTAAGTATTTGTTGCTGTGATGAACAACATTGAGATTACAAAATAAATTGAATGGCTGTTTTGAAGCATTTTAAATACTGTAGTACTGCAGCTGCTTTGTTTACTGGGTTTCCGGGGTAACCGCTGCATTTCTGCTGTCAAAGAGAACGCCATGTGCTTCTCATGCATGTTGGGTTTGTTTACATAGTGCGCGTGCCTCTTTGAGGACACATACAGCGGTGTTGTGGATTTTATACGGTTGATGGGTAAAGTATTCTTAAATTGTAATATGAAAATTCGAATAATTCGTAATAAACAATTATTCACGGTATTTTGAGATGGCCCCCCAGTAACAATATCGTGCATATTCATTATCGTGATATATCACATTACCGAATATCGGCACATGTCATGTCTACAACACACCGCTGGGAGATCCAGTGAGGAAGCGTTTGAATCCGACGCAAAATAACATTGTTATGAGATCTAGTGGGAAGCATTCAAAGTCAGCAGAATTCTCTGTTATAAATCACAGATATCAGATAAAATAGGAAACCAGGAGAAACACTGTGCTATAAACAAGTTCAGGCTCTCCAGTCCACAAATCTCCATGGATTTAATGTAACGCTTACTGAAACTGTGGTATTGTGGCAGAAATACTCAAATGCTTTTGCATTATTAATTTCAGGGTTCATGCAAACCTTTGAGTGGAATTCGAGCATTTTTCAAGGACTTCTTAGAGTTCTTCACACTTTTTCCAGCACTTAAAACCTCTAAATATGATCCTATTTTAATGTGATGATTTGTAAAACTAAAAGATTAAAGATTAAAGAAAACTAACACTTCTAGGCAAACAAAACATTAAAAAAGACATGAAATTACCACTAGATGGCGGCAGAGAAAGACTTATGGCATTTACACTGTATTATTGGGGTATTTATTGCCTAGGCAAGTATACACACATCAGAATCTCGCGAGAATTAGTATGCCACCAAGTAATTCTCGCCTACTCTTTTATGAATACTAGGGATTCGGACATATTTATTTGCTCACCCACTGCTTTTTTCCTCAGTATGCGGTTTTGGACGCACCCAGACATTCTCTCATACTTAAATTTCATAATAAAAATCCCAAGAATATAAAAGAGAGAGAAACTTCTCCATTACACACAAACAAGATCAGCATCTATTGATGAATCTCCAATACATTTCTGTTTATTTCTTTTGAGCTTCTGTAGATTTTACAACAATTGAATAATGAATATAAAATGTGGAAAATAACCGTGCAATATAAAAAACAAGCAAACAAGAACAAACGTATTCACATGTTAAGTTTAGCATGAGATTATTTCTGCTAAATTCTGTAAAAGTGTAACAATTATCAAGCCTTCATACAGAGCACACATGATAAATTACACTGAATCAGTCTTCACTTTTAATACAGGAACGGAATATGATCAATATCATTGTGTATGACTACTAAAAGTTTAAAGATTAAGGAAAACACACTTCTAGGCAAACAAAACTTAAAAAAAGACATGAGATTACCACTAGATGGCGGCAGAGAAGCACTTATGGCCGCATTTACACTTTATTATTGGGGTGTTTCTTGCCTACTCTTTTTTTGAATACTGAGATTTCAGACATAACACTCTTTTCATGTACTGTTTAACGTGTTTTAAGTGTTACAACAACTTCATAATAAATGAAAGCACATTTCTCTAATTATGCCAAATCAAATGATATTCTTACTTATCACTTTCACATGTCAAAAGCACACATGGGTAAACTTCAAACACTGTAAATATGTATTCTGTTGTGACCACAAGATACTGCTGTTGGGAGGTGATTTTTTCAAAACGTGCTTTCAGCTCCTTGACCAGAATCAGCATCTGTGAGAAAATATAGAAGAAAAAAATAAAAAAGGCGAAATAACATTAACATGCTGAATGTTATCAGCACAGAGTCAGAGTCCTGCTGTAACAATTACACAATTTGTTATTGATAAATTTACTCTCTTAACTGACCAATACATTAACAGTAACTGTTGTAAAGAGAGCCAGGAGTGTAAAAATTATATTGTCAATGTCACAACATTAATATCTGAATAAACTTGACGAAGTCACAAAATACACAAACTCCATACTGCTGAAATAAAAGACAGATCATGTCTGCGATAACGGAGTTTGATTTTTCTACAGACAGATGAAGCTCACAGTATCAGTGACAGTCTTCTGTTATTCTTCATTAATAACAGAAACACTGTTAATTACAGCTTGTGGAAACAAAAAAAAACGATTATGGTTATTTATTTAAAAAACAAAATAACTTCATATTTGTCTCTTGCTAAATGACCTGTATGTGATACTTACACATTTATCTTGATTGTCTACACTTCCTCCAGTAAAAAACAGCTGAAGCACAAGCCAGAGCAATGGACCCGCATATCCCTGACACAACTTTTTTACCTTTAGAACCTAAAAACCAATGTGGATCTGTGACAATAAAGACAGACATTAGTGTGAATGTGTCTCAAACACTATAAACATCAGCTCTGTATAAACTGAGTGAAGATCTGATCTTAACAGATGCATCTTCTCCAAATGATTTCACCATAACATTGTTCACAGAGCACACATCTAAAGACTTGAAGCACTCACCATCGACAGTAACAAAGAAGGTCTTCTGTACTGTATGTGTTCTCTTGATGATCTTCACTTTATATTGTCCTGAGACTCCAGTGTTGAAGTAATTGACTGTGAGATCTCCAGATTGGGTGTTCAGTTGCAGTCTGTCTTTAAATCTCACATAATTTGTGTCAGTTTTGACTAAAACAGTGTCTTTAGGTCCAAACGTCCACTCGATCACATCGTTTTCTGGTATATAATTACTTCTAGTCTGTAGAATGACAGATTCTCCCTCCATCGCTGACCTTTTCCTCACTCCATCAACACTAAACACACCTGGAATACAATCAGGACCAGTTTGAAAAGAAGAAGAAGTAGAAGAAGTAGTTATATGCATTTCTATAATATTGTTTTACAATAATTGCAGTCAACATATACAAAAAAAAAATAAATCAAAAGTTAATGGCAGAGAGAATAGAAGGATTTACAAACATTTATAAACATATGATTTAAACTGATTAGAGTTTCTGCTGAAGAGAATAAAGATGAGCAAGTTCTGTTCAGAAACAATCACCAGTGATCACGTCGATTAGAAATGATAACCTGCAGTATGGCGTACACTTGACGCAGAAGTATAAATCAGCCTTAACTCCTAGACCGTTTGTTGTAGTCTCAAGTATTGTTGGAATTCTTGGTTCAAAAAGTATATCTCTGATTTCATTTGTGCCTGGAAAAAAGTTCTGCCATTTTGAATTTTGTCCATGAGCTACTTTTACGAACTATTTAGTTGTAGATTTTTCACCCAATCGGAACCAAACCAGTGCAGAAATGTTCTCTGGAGACTAAATATCAAAAGCTATCAAAAAGCTAAAGCGCTGACAAGAATTCACGTGCACAAAAGATAATTTGCCCTTTTCCCAGTTGACCTGAAGGCCCAACTGGCTGAGGTGACTGAGCACCAAGTCCTTGTGTTCGCATTACTGACCCGGAGAGTGAGCTAGTATGAGCCAGTCATCGAGATAGTTGTGGATGCGAACATCTCCGGGTCGCCCGTCTCAGGGGTGATTTTTCACCGACCACTTAAACAACAGCAGAGACGGATAGGGTCGTCTCCCTGCGGTGGACACAGTAGAGCAGGCTGTGCCTGAGTTTTTGTTTTTTTTTGCAGGGGACGACACCCTTGCGACGAGCAGACCGAGGGGCGGCCCAGGAGGAACTCAATGGTTTGTCGGGGGAAGCTCCCCGGCCTGCTGCTAACTGAGAAGAACTGCTGGGCTCGGTCCCCGACAGTGTTGCCGAACACGGCGCCAGTTCCATTTTTTCCGTAAGTAGAATAGGGAAGGCGTAGGACATACAGCATAAGCTTTTTGAAGAATACGAAAAGCTGAAGCACGTGCAACGCGATCATTTGTGTTTATAAAGCATATACAGTTTTATTATTTTCGAAAATGACGGATCGTTTCGCTAGATAAGACTCTTATTCCTCGTCTGGTATCGTTTAAAGCTCTTTGAAGCTGCTCTGAAACTGTCATTTTGACCTTCAACCGCTTGGAGGACATTGAAGTCCACTATAAGGAGAATAATCCTGGAATGTTTTCATCAAAAACCTTCATTTCTTTTTGACTGAAGAAAGAAAGACATGAACATATTGGATGACATGGGGGTGAGTAAATTATCAGGAAAATTTTATTTGAAAGTGAACGAATCCTTTAAAGGCCTTAAAGCGCTTGAACCTCGATAATAGCTGTATTTTTATTGCATCTCTATCTGTATTGCTATATTTTCAGAATCAGAAAGAATCAGAAATCAGAAAGAGCTTTATTGCCAGGTATGTTGTTTACACATACTAGGAATTTGTTTTAGTGACAGAAGCTCCACAGTGCAACAGAGTGACAGCGACAAGACAAGACACATAATAAAAAGAATAAAATAATAA
>RJVU01050255.1:120928-141442 GCA_003731715.1 Anabarilius grahami | reverse complement strand
TATTTTGGCTACTGTACCGTTTTGACCTTTTTTCCTTACAGTTGAGAGTTTATATCTCACAATTCTGACTTTTTTTCTCTATTGCGAGTTATAAAGTCAGAATTGTGAGTTTATAGCCTCTCACACAATGCTGACTTCTTTTCTTAGAATTGCGAGATAAAAAGTTGCAATTACCTTTTTAATTTTGTTTTATTTAGTGGCAGATTTGTGTGATTTAAGAGTTGTGAACAATATGGTCAGAATTGCATGATATACACTCTGAATTGTGATATTGTCATGAGCCGGGTTTGATTTTCTCTTTATTTCCTTTTGTTCCTGTCTTTTTTGCCACTTAGACTCAGCTGTTTTTTATTGCAATCAGCAATATAAGCAGATATAAGCAATTGCAAGAAAAAAGTCAGAATTGTGAGTTTATAGCCTCTCACTCAATGCTGACTTCTTTTCTTAGAATTGCGAGATAAAAAGTTGCAATTACCTTTTTAATTTTGTTTTATTTAGTGGCGGAAACAAGCTTCCTTGCTAGACTACAAGCCACGAAGAAGGCTATCTGCTGATTTCTGCAGATGTTTTAAAAGTCTTCTAATAGCCTAATTTTGAATCTTATTTTAAGTTCAAAGTTTCTGAATATGACCTTACAGAATTCACATCATTTGATTCGAAATTAAAATAAATAGAAGAGTGTGAATGAAAAAAACAGCAAATATTTACATTAGCCACTGGATGTGTGTATAATTGGCTTATTATACTGCATACTATTTAATTATTATATACTGACCTCTGACCTCCTGGTCTTATGAACAAATCAAATGTTGGAAGATTAAATGCAAGGTATCTCATTCACCTGCATAATAAGTGATTCCTGTATAATAGTTGTAATTCATTCTAATAAACACAATTCATTCATATTCACTGCAGCTGGGAAAGTCTCAGCAGTGATGATGATCAGGAAATATAGTGGAGTACAGAGTGGAATAATGGATCACAGCAGGAAAAGCAATCACACACAGAGCTGTAAAGTACTGGTTTTTAATTGCAGAAAAAAGACATCGAACAGTACTGCATTGTTATACAATTAAAAAAAAACAATAACAATAACACCTCAATCAGTATGAATAATATCACCATAAGTCTTAAAAATTTTGTTATTCTTATTATCAATGAGTTTAAGAGATTTCACAACAAGCAAAATCTCAGCAAGAAAGACATCAAATCTAGGCAAAATCTAGAGAAATTTATTTTTGTGAATAAAAAATTAACAATGAAACAAAAAAATTGACAAGATCGACAGTATGGTCACTAATATAAAATCTTTCGGCGAAAATTTTAAATCACATTTTATAAAGACAGACAAATAATAGCTGTACAGCACTGTTTTTACTGAAGTTTTGGGCAGGTGACATGATAAAATCGCTTTCTTAAACTTCACATGATACTGTGATGACCTCTAGTGGCGAGCTTGAGAAACTGCAGAATCTCTCTGTAGCTCCTGTTGCATCTTAATACCAGTTACACTAAAATTAAGGAAACTGAACTAATGAACTTTTCAAAGTAAATAAAATAATCAAGTTTTTACTTGTATATTTACACAACATGTAAACACATAATAAAATACAATGGCAAATGTGAAAATTATAATTGCTGAACCAAAAGCACTGGATATAATATCTAGACTGGTGAATGCAAAAGATACAACTTAAAATGCAGTGAATTATGGGAACATGATATGGGCGCATTGAGACTGAGTTTCATACAAAAAAAAAATCTCAATAAAAATAATTTTTCTGTATATATCATGTAAGAGGAATATAATTGTAAAACAGATCAAAGTAAAATAATTATATAAAGAAATATATACATATGACAGACAGGACTGATTTTAATCTTTGCATGTATCATACAATGATGTCATTTTAATTTTAAACTGTTTATATCATTTACTATATTTAATTGCTAAATTTGACAATTACTATTAGCAATGTTTTAATTTCTTCATGATGGATGAGTTTAATCCAAACATCATGATGATGAAGGTCTTATACTGGAGACTCATATTCCTGCGTATCGTCCTCCTCTAATTTACCTGTAAAAAAGCAAAATATCTTGTGTGAACACTAAATCGACAATAACCATTCAACATTACTCACAATGTGTGTGTATGTTTCTATTAATGCTGCATTATTTAATTTGTAAGCCTGTTCCTTTTTAATACACAAGAGCAAGTATAATAAACTGTACATTAGTTATAGCAATGCTATCTGAAGCAGTTTAAATGTACTGTACAATACAGGAATAAACAGCTAGAATTTGTAATAGCTGTTTATTTATAAATGGCTTTTTAGCAGCATCTCGCTAAAATTACCATCATACACACACAGTATTCATTTATCACAGTACTATATAGCAAGAACCTTCTGAGGATCTTTCATCATGATGGTGGCTTTTCTTGTGCTGCTGATTTCACAGGTTCATCCTGGACTTTAGATCGAGTAAACAATCCACCAATCCAGCTAGACCAGCCTTCTTCATCTAGGCTGTGAGGAGGAATTAGAAGAGAAAATAATCAGTGTTGAGTGGAACAAGTTGCAAATTAATTATTATATTTCAATTAAGTACAAAGTGTAATAGACTGTAACTAACATTAAATTCCTGTAAACAGATTAGTTACTGATTTTACATCATTTGGCACACACACTTTCTCCTAGGCAAACATTTCAAAACAAAATTTCAGGGTTTTTCCTGGGTCAAAAATGGTCTTCTGTGGTTGCTTATGAGCACAGTCACACACACACACACACACTGGGATTCCATGTTTTATGGGAACATTTTATTGGCATAATTGTTTTTTATTCTGTAAAAACTGTATATTCTCTACTACACTAAACCTACCCCTAAACCTATCCATCACACAAAACTTACTGCATTTTTTGGATTTCAAAAAAACTAAAACAAACGAACAGTTTAGTATGTTCATTCTGTAATAATATCCCACATCAGATCACAGAAGAGTTTGTTAAACATTTGACTGACATCATATTGAACAAAAACATGATATTAATGTGATACATGATTGTTTTTACACAATGCTAAGATGACATGCTAGCCCCTGAGCACCTGTTGCATCATAAGCATGTTTCCTCACCTCAGGTTACAGCTTGAGTCTTGTATCAGGTCAATGAGCTTCTGCCTGGAGGATCTGATGTAATTGTTCCTCAGATCAAGCTCTTTTAAAAACTGCAGTGCTTTTGTGTTTGTCAAATACTGAGTTAAAGAAGAAACATCTGTGATGCCACACTCATTTAGACTAGAAAGAGACAAACAGACAGAAGAAAAAAAAATACATGTTACTTTCAACCCAGAGGGTGCTTTCATGTTTGCCTTTCCCTCAGCACAATTTTGCAGGAAAAATCAGTCGTCTCAATAGGAATCCATGTGATGAGAGACGTCCAGTGACAGAGAAAATCACATACATGAATTTTATATCAATATCAAATCTGACAGGAAAATTCACAGTTGCTTGATTTGATCATCAGAGCTACACTAAATATTCAAGACTATTGTTTAATTGTTGTTTATTCAGCCCAGCATTCTTCAAGAAGATAAAGTGCAGCAGAATAAAGAAGCTGTTTGGAAAAAGTTTCAAATATGCTTCACATGTAGTCTATTAATATTTAATTAGTAATATCAGCTAATTAATTACACATTATTGTCTTTTTTGCACTTCTTACTTTACGTAAGCTCTGTTTGGTTTGATGCATGTGTTCTAGGCAACTTGGTCATGCAGTTATTCCACTGCTGTTTACTCTGTGTCTGAAATCATCTTATCATACTTGTACATTTTTCAAGACTGTGAAGTTACTGAATGACGGAGGGTCCTTGTGCCACAGTGTTCATATAAAGCTAATTGATTATGAAATCATCACCTGCCACTATGGCCAAAACTGGGTGTCAATTTAAGACCCTGCTTTCATCAGATCACAAAACACATCACTAGGGAAAATTATTTTCCATAAAAATAACCTAAACTCAGGCTCTTAATGGGATATTGAGTGAAAGTGATTTGGATAAATTGTTTTATGTAGAAATAAATTTTAAGCATTTTGATTCTTGTATGTGAACATTACTGACCTCAATCTCTCCAGTTTACAGCGTGAATCCTTCAGTACTTCACATAAGATCTCCACTCCTTTGTTTTCTATTTGATTCCCACTGAAGTTCAGCTCTCTCAGGTGTGAAAGATTAAAACACAGTGCTTCAGTCAGGATGAGACACTGTTTCTCTGTAATGCTGCATCCACACAGACTGAGGACAAAGAGAAACAACAAATGTTCAGATGAATGTAAATTCAGCACGAGTGAGTGTCATACAGTAAAATACAACAACAAAAACATGGAAACTTAATTACAGAACCATAAATCATGAGAGGAGCATAACTAGAAGAAACTAGTTATAACTCAATCAAATAATCTTCAAAATGTCTGTGAATTATGAATGTACATTAAGACATATGTATAAAACTGACTGAAAAACTGAATCAACAAATTTATTAGAAATATAATTAAATTGACTATTTTCAGATTTTTAGCATGAGAAAAATGAAGAACATATTGACTAAATCCAAAGACTGTAGAATAACACAAGATGCGTCACTCTTATTGTTTTGAATAGGAGAAAGTGCAACGCGTAATATGGCGGAATAAGCCCCGCCTTCTAAATAAGAGCCAATCACCGACTGGTAAAGGCATCGCGTCACTGCAGCGGCCGTTAGAAGCACCGGTTTCTATAGAAACAATCAGACGCGCGCCTCCGAAATGAGGCACAGGAGATGCGCATTTAGGTCCGCGCATGGGCATTAGCCTGATCCAGCCTAGAAAATAGTTTTTTGTCATGATTCGAGCGTTTGGAAAAAAAAAATTATGAGACAGTTATTGTCAGATTTCATTGGTGATTTCAAATATAAAATTTAATTGAAAGCTTGGCAAACGGCTTTGGAGAATTGAATGTTTCCCCATTTAAAGAGATAAGAGCATGCCCAAGAGACTTTCAAAGATGGCTGCTGAGTGAAATGACTTGTCTTAAAGGGACTTTGCTAAATCACAAATTAAAGTCATTTTTGTGTAGTTTACCATCACTAATACAAATTTTACTTAAAGCTGCAGTACAGAAGATTTTGGATTAAAAAAAGAAAAACCTTACCCAATTCATGACAGTAAGCTTATAATGATTTAATTTGAGACAGGTCAGATTTTGTGGAAAATTTGTTTGATGTCATTTGTAATTAGTTCGTAACTAATAAGCAACATTATTATTAAACTCCCTGTAAATTCCAATTATCTGTTGTACATTGCAAACCTGTACATACAAATGGTCTATTTGTCTATTTTAATATACATATGATATACAAATTCCTTGTGTGTGCAAACATACTTGTCAATAAAGCTCTTTCTGACTTCTGACAATAAATGTCGTCATTTAATGTACATTTATTTACAATCTTTAAGTGATCATCAAAATGACATATTGAAACATTTTTTTGTCCTATGAAAATAATTTCTTTATTCCTTAAAATTGTTTGAATGTAACTCTACGCCCCTGCTTCATTTAGTATACACAGATCTGCAAATCAGTTCCCACTTTCATTCAATCACACCAGCTCTGACAGTGGGGAAAACCCCACCCCCATATTGGTATTGGTTACAACACATTTGTAACATAAGGGAAAAGGGTGGTTTCAAAGCAGTCTTTGGTAAGGTGCAGTTTTAAAGACAAAACACTCAGCATTGGTGTTGACTGATAATTTGCATATGTTTTGTCTTAAAGCATATTAAAAAACACCAAACAGACATATTAACTATTGAAAAAAAAAAAAACATTTTCACCACAAGGGTGTAGTGTTACTTCTTGTGTAGAGTTACACCATAAATGCATATAACACCACATCACAGGGAGACTTTAAAACTAAGACTAAGACTAATACTGAGACTTTAATTCTAATACTAAGATTCCAAATGTACCATTAGCCATGTTTCCATCCAAAATTGTGAATTTAACTGATGTGCAAAAATAAAAAATAAATCATCCATGCACATTTTTTATAATTTATGCACATCTTGGCATTTCCATACAGTTTTTTTATGCAACTTCCCAAAATGTGCATATAGGTGGATATAGTTAAGATTGCTGCTAATGAAATTAGTACATACAGGAAATTAGAAATATTAGAAACAAAATAAATTAGAAATATTTTCTTTAATATCTATGTGAAGAAACCATAATCAGGCTGAATATATATATCAGTGTAGTTAATCTTTGCTGTTATACATTTTTGACACAATGTGTAGCCAGAGTTATACTGTCACTGTCTTTAAGTAAGGAATCCATTTGTAGATTTGTGGTTGTTTTTGTTGCTTTTCCAGTTGTTTAGTCTTAAATGTCTTCATTAATTGTGAATCGTGTGTTTGGAGGAAAATGTGGATACGGTGTGCAGCTTACTAATCGCAGCAGTGAATATTTACTTGCTTTCGGAAAGAGGTAAAGTCACTTGAAATTGACTTTTTTTTCAACTACTAATATTTGACTTTTTGTATAAAAAAAACATGGCTAACTTCATAGGCTAACATCCAGAAACATAAGAGCTCTAAAAGCATTTCATAAAAGACATTTCATGACCTCTTTAATAAAAGTACATTTTGTAAAAATTACCATAAGTGCTGTAAAAACCATGTAACTCGTGTAAAATAATCTTTTGTCAGTTTTTAGTCTGTTCTCACTTTGGTCTCATTTTTCAGCATTCGACACTTTCTACTGACAGACATACTGAACCATCAGTCCATTATCTCACAGTACTTCTTCTCTTTAAAAAGGAAATGCCAAAAGACACAGTGCTATAAACAGTGTGACTGTCCTGTTGTCTTAAAATAACTAAATAATGAACTTTAAATCACACTGTAACTGCTGTACAGTATAATGATACTAACTGTAGTTTCTCCAGCTTGCACTGTGATCTGCTCAGAAGGACACCAAGACTTTCAACTCCAGAGTCTCCCAGTTCATTCCCGCTCAGGTCCAGCTCTCTCAGGTGTGACGGGTTTGATTTCAGAGCTGAAGTCAGAGCAGAGCAATCTTCAGCTGTTATTTCACAGGATCTTAACCTGCAATGGGAGAAATGAGAAAAAATTTCATTCTGTTTCATTTAAATATCAAAGCACTAATTTCTTTGCTGTAAGTGAATTTACTGACCTCAATCTCTCTAGTTTACAGCGTGAATCCTTCAGAAGATCATAAAAATGCTTCACTCTTGATTGTTTTAGTTCATTCCCGCTCAGGTTCAGCTCTCTCAGGTGTGACGGGTTTGATCTCAGAGCAGAAGTCAGGGAGACACACTGCTTCTCTTTAATACTGCATTTACACAATCTGAAAAAACACAAAGAACAATGACTCAGATCTATGATCTATCTCATCTCTTTCCCCACTATTTTTCTCCATAATTTTCCAGCAATCCATGTTTTCACTGTTTTACAGAAAGGAAGAGGACAGAATCTCTATTATGAAAGAAGCAGCAGAAACAAGCAATTGATTTTTTAATCACATTCATAAAAAACAAAACAACAGCATGACCATCGAAACATTAATCAGCATATAAAATAAAAATATATGAAGCTAGAATCAAATGATTTTGTTGTTTCTTTAAAAGCAGAGGATCTGTTCTTTATTTTGATATATTGTATGTTCAGATATTCATCCAACACAATATTCTGGGGTCATGAAACGTTTGTGAAAATGATCAAAAATGTTGTCAGTAAAGAGTTAAATAGATACAGTAGGCATTTAGTCTGTCATAGAGTGTATAGTTCCTATGGACTATTTTTAACACTGTCACAGTTCTGTATGCTGGAAACTGATGTAACAGCAGATGTGAATAGCACATTTCTGCAGAACAACATGTGCACAATTAATACATTGACATTTGAATTGAATAAAATTAAATTTAATGCAATTACTGGTTAGTTAGGCACCTAAAATTAAGTGTGACCAATAGAGAAATGCAGTTGCAGTTCAGGTGAAATGCTGCAGTATAAACAATGTAACCTATAAAATGTAGCTTTGTTCACTTAAACTAACTAAACAGTAAAGTTCATCACACTGTAACTGCTAGTATAACGTATAATTAGTATAATGATACTAACTGTAGATTTTCCAGTTTGCATTGAGGGTTCTTCAGTAGATCACTGAGGCTTTTAAATCCAGAGTCTCCTGGTTTATTCCCGCTCAGGTCCAGCTCTCTCAGGTGTGACGGGTTTGATTTCAGAGCTGAAGTTACAGCAGAACAACCTCTATCTGTCATATCACAGCCTCTTAACCTACATTATGAGAAAGAAAGATCAAGAAAATAAGACACAAGAAAAGAAGATAACTCTTTATTCTGTAAAGACACATCCTCTCCATAAACAAACAAAACAAAAAAGACATTCAGAGGAAGAGAGATCATCATTCAGGGCTGTACACTGAGACATATATGCTGAAAAAAGCAAAAATATTATGACTACCTTCCTAATCAAAATCATAATTTGTTTATATTTAAAAAATACAATTAAGTTAGTCAGTGAAAACATTAAAAATCCTTTCTTTGTACTTATGTAAGTTAAATAAAGGTGAAAGAGAACTGAATCACAGATTCTTTAAATTCCTCAGATTTATCACAAACCTAGTGAAATACTGAAATAATCTGCCCACAAAAATAGTAGAAATTATGCGAATGTGAAAAAAATGCATAACTTGTGCCCGCTACATTCCTAAATGCACAATAAATTCACAAAGATGGAGTTCACTGCATTCATTCACTGTGATCAGATCCGTTCTGAGATGTGGAAAACACCGGATCACAAGCTCATCACGTCAACAAAGTTCATATTTCACTTTGAAATACACAGTTCAAGCAGGCTATATAAATATTTAATTGAATCACAACCTTTTGCAATTTGATAAGGGCACAAAAGCCATATTGCACTTTCAATTTTAGTTTGTTTACAGGAACTTTTCCAAAGAAATGGTGCAAAACAATGTTAGAGACCTTTAATGATATCCCGTAAAGTTTAGAAATATGGAGTCTAGGTAACAGTAAACAATGAAATTAGAATTAATAATTAATTTATTAAACAAAAGTCACAAACAGACTGAAGTTCAAACGTGGAAGAAGTGCAATGTGCAGCAAAACGTTCAACCCTTCATCAGTGTCATGTGCTTCCAAGCATCCACCTGCACAAGGCAAGATACTGTAAAAGCTTATGCAGGAGCGCTTGACATAAAGCATTCTTATGTTTCAGTCGTGACTCGTGCACATTTCCCACAGCAGCTCACTGTGTTCTCTGCAGTTTTCCATATGTGTTTTGTCCAAAGAAATGCGTTAATCCCTGCTGTATGGCGGTGTGACAGGTGGATGATTTTTGTGCTCAGACGTGACTAATCAATAATCAAATTCATTATTTTCATTATCAATTATAAGCAACCTTTGTATGTTAAAATAAAGTTTATGTACAGCCCTGTCATTTATTTCACGAGATCATACTAAAGAGAATATTTTTTCACAAAAAATGAGAGGACAAGTATAAAGTGTTCAAGTAATTTTAAGCATTTTGATTCTTGTCTTTGAATGTTCCTCACCTCAATCTCTCCAGCTGACAGCGTGAATCTTCCAGTACACCGGATAAGTGCTTTGCTCCTGTATGTTTTAGTTGATTCCCACTGAGGTCCAGCTCTCTCAGGTGTGAAAGGTTTGAAAATAGAGCTGAAGTCAGGATATCACACTGTTTATCCGTAATAATGCATCTACACAGACTGAAGACACAAAGAGAAAAGACAATGAATAATATCTAAGATGATCAAACTAAGATTTGTAAATATTTATAATTCTCTCAGCATTTTCCAATTTAGAAATGTCAATAAGTTAGGAAATGTTATTTCAAGAGGCAAAAAAGTTTACACAATTTCAGATCAACTTCATAAGCAGTTCTTCTGTGTCAGTGTCATAATTTGGGTGCCATATTTTTACAGTCTGTCTCTACTGCCAAATCAGATCAATAATATTGATGATCCTTCTGCACAGATTCTATTCGTATTTTCTGTCAAATCAATTGCAGCCTATACATTTGTATACTTCAGTCAGGACCACTTAAGCCAAAAATACAACAGACAAACTTTTTAGTCATCTTTTATTGGCATATTTTGCTAAAGTTACATTTAGCGGTATGGCTTGGATCTAAATTCCCTGTCCTTTTCATGAGCTCCATGAAAAGCTAAGAGAGGGAACAGCAGCAGCTTCTGGGGACAACCTTCCATTTTTTAAACCGGGAGAGCAGCAAAAATCCCCCAACTGAGAACAGAGCATGCATCGATGACAAAAGAATGAGATTGATCAAGTTAAACATAAGTTTAGGGAGGAGGTCGGTTACAAAGCTGCGTTTAGTTGAAGCAGCCAAGCAGGCAGACTGAAGCTGTGTTTAAGTAATGCGCACTGTTTAAGAGTTGCCAATTAAGGGCATAGGAATCAGATCATCTGATATGGGTGGGGTTAGAATTTTCCAATCAGCTGATGTGAGCTGATAGCAGAGCTTGACTATGAGGCCTGTCTGAATTAATGCATAATGCTCGATTTCTCTAGGCATAGTGAAAAAAAAAATAAAAAAAATATTGGTATTGGCCAATAAAAGCGATTTTACATGCTATCGGCCATCAGCTTATAGTTTAAAAAGGGCTGATGATCAGGGCTGATTATATCCTGTCAATCAAAAGAGGGTGGGATTAAGATAAATACCAGCTGATAAAGATTGGTGGCCAAACAATTGGTACATCACAATTTGCTTTGTTCTGGAACAGGCACTGAATTGTGTTGCAGCTCAAGTCATATGTTTAGACTAGACACCTGCTCAGGACAGATTTTTCAGTCCTGCTCCTATACAAACATATAAAACCTTTTCCGGCTCCCACACGCAACATTCACGCATAAAAGCTTACATAGATCACTACGTTCAATTTCCATGAAATAGTTTCAAGTTACGTGTCGCCTTGCCACAACATCATAGCATAAACGCTCTCGATAGAATATTTGTAATTAAAGCATTACATTCACAAACCACTGTTAATTTCAGCAATCATAGGCTAAAGTGTGCATGGTTTGGCATGGCAGAATGCATGTAAAGAGCACTTCCTTTCTAATTACTGAAAAGCTTTTTCGACGAGAAAGACTTCCGCAAAGGATGCACCTGTGTATCCTCGCTCATGACTCCTCGGGAAGCTTCCTCACTCCTCGATCCTCGCCTCCTCACGGTGCAATTAGAGAATTAAGAAGTCCTTCAAGATGGCTGAGTTTGATCGGTTTCCGGGTCATAGGATGGAGGATGAAGGAGCGAGGAATGAGGAGGGATACTGAGAAGCACCCACACTCTGTTATAATCAGCGAAGTTCACTGACTGCACAAAAAATCTTTTATAATGTCTATACTTTGTTTGTAATATTGAGGACTCATGGGTGTGTGGAAATCCAGCAATGAACAAAAACTACAGTGTTTAAGCAGTGAGTGGATTCTAACTTAAATACATCTGATTGGTCATTGTGTAAAAGAAATCAACAGATATGTCTGTGATTGGCTGCTATTGCTCAATGCTGCAAAAACCTGTTATAAATTAAAATGCCTATTCTTGCATTTGTAAATCGATTTTTATTTTATTTTAGTTGTTCTTGTTGCTTTTGTGCAATAGATGAATAATAATTTATTTGTTTTTAGATATTTTAGTTTTAAATGGCTCTGTCTGAGGAAGTCCCATGAATCATTTTATTCTCCCGCAACCCGCACTTCTTCCCATCAAATCTTGTCCCGTGCCGCACTCTGTTGCGTTGGGTCCCACTCCTGATTGCAGGTCTCTATCCCCAACCAAATTTATGCACACATGAACATAGTTTGAAGTAAAATCTCTGTAGATATGAAATAGAAGCTTTTGCGATTAAAGCATATATGTGAATTTAATTTTAATTATATTCAATCTGTGAAAGTTATTTTTGTCTAAATGTGTATATTTTTGTTTGCTTAATTTCAATATATAACGTTATTGTAGCTGCTGAGAGAAAAACTGCTCTGAAATAGTATTATCCACTACTGTAAAAATAATATTAAATGTAATGTAATATTTTGTCACTAAAACAAAATACTCACGTCAGTGTGTTGAATTGACAGTGTTTATCCTGCAGTAGAGCAGCGATCTGATTCACTCGTGTGTCTCCTAGTTCATGTCCACTCAGATTCAGCTCTCTCAGGAGTAACAGGTTTTTACCCACAAGTTCTGTCAAATATTTACAGGCTTCCTCTGCAGTAGGACTCAAAAACCTGCAGAAGGGAAGATGAAATTTAAATGTCTTTATGGCTTTAAGCAAAATCTGATAAACATCAGCTCAGAGAGATACAGTGAACACGGGCTTGATGGCATTAAACTACAGTGTCAGAAACATTTAAAGGGGACATATCATGAAAAAAGGACTTTTCCCGTGTTTAAGTGCTATAACCGAAAGAGCCAATCAATTATTAGTAAAGTCATCTTGTCACTGCAGCTGCTGTAAGAAGCTCCGGTTGCTATAGAAACAGGCAGTGTTCTCAGACTCGCGCTCATGACTGCACATGCGCATTGGCTGGTCTAGCATGAAAAACAAGCTTTTTTAAACACTACTTGAACATAAAAAACAAGCTTTATGAGACTGTTGTTGTCAGATTTCATTCAATTTAATCATAAGCTTAGTGAACAGTTTGAGAATTTGATGTTTCCCCATTCAAAAAAACAGGAGCTGCACTTGGATGCCCGAGAGGCATTTCAAAGATGGCTGCTGAGTGAAACGACTTGTCTTAAAGGGACTTTGATGTGAAGGAAGGTGAGTTGGGTCGGAGCAAAACTCAGCAGGACAGCAGCACTCAAGAACGACTGTCCCTGAGCTCGTGATATGTCTCAGATACAGTATGTAAACATTATCACATAGTAAACATATGAGTCTACATAAACTCCTGACATCTGAGCCACTAAGGATGCAGTGGTGTAATTTTATTTATGAAGGGAATGTGTCCAGATAAATTCATATGTGCAAGTCATTTTACACCAGACTGCTTTGAACATGAGGCTCAGTAAAACACAGGATTTGCTCAGAAGTTGATTCTGAAAGATGGATCGATATCAACATGTTCATGATCCCATTTCATAAAGTTTGCAAATTGTCTTTCTGAATTTCGTTTCGTTTCGTTAGCACGTTGCTAATGTACTGCTAAATGTGGCTAAAGTTACCATTGTTTCTTACAGTATTCACGGAGACCAGAACGATGTCATTATTTTCATTTTTAACCCTAAAAAACGCTTGCAGTCTGTATATTTCATATAACATCTTCATTCTTATTGAGTCTCTCCAACAGTGTGTAGCTTTAGCCACGTCAGCCGTGCAGCATGCTATCAAACTCATTCACAATCAAATGTTAGCAAACATCCACAAAATACATGCCATACCTGTATGATCTAATATGCTGCATTACAAACGGTTTGTATTGATCCATTTTGAGAGTTATATATGCTGTGTGAGCTTCTCCTGTATTATTTTTTATTATTTTAAAAGGCACACACATTAAGTCAGTGCATTTTTTCTCCCACCCAAAAATATGTGGGGTATTGAAATTGAGCTGAAATTTCACCGACACATTCTGGGGACACCTTAGACTTACTTTACATCTTGTAAAAAGGGGCATAATAGGTCACCTTTAATACCATACTACTGAATACCTCCAGTGCAACTGTACCTAAACAAAACTCAGTAGCCCCCACTGCAAAACTTGTGGAGCTTATTGTATTACTGAAATAATATTTTGTATGAATATCTAGTAAGCATATTTATTTTGTATTATTTCATCACATCTCACCTCAGTGTCTTGAGTTTACAGTACGGATCCTGTAGTAAATCGTTGAGCTCCTTCACTCCTGATTGTCCAGGATCATTTCCTGTGAGATCCAGCTCTATCAGGTGTGAAGGGTTTGATCTCAGAGCTGAAGCCAGAGCTTTATAACCTTCTTCTGTGATACTGCAGTCTGAAAGTCTAGAAAGAAAGACAACGTTTTAAAATTCATTAAGATAAAAAAGTTATTATATGATTAATATATTTAAACATTTCATGCAAAGCAAAGATTAAAATGCTGTCTAAATATGAAGATTTAAAGCGCATTTTAACTTTTTAAATGTTTATCCTGCTTTATTGCACACTATACCAAATGTGTATTTCTATTTTGATTACAGTGATGAACCACCATAATTTAATCTGTCCTGTTAGTTTTGTAATGAACCTAAAAGATCACTAATCGAACTGAAATAAAATTGCAATATAGTAATGCACTTATTACTTGGCAAAGTCTGGTTGTGGTGGGATTTCAAGCAAAGTGTGAGCAGCTCATGATTTGCATCTCAGAGCGGATCCGTTCACAGTAAATGGCCTACCGCACGCTGTGAGTTTAACCTGCATCTTTATTACTCCTGTATATCCAGTTTAAGTTGCATACATTTTGTTCTTGTATTGATGTTACATTTGTAGCAATTTTGTACTTTGACAGTAAGTTTGAGATATGAGCTGTATTTTAGTATTGAGTGTTTTAGACAAAAACAAATGATTGGGACACTTTTTTCCATTGAAATGACAGTCAAACTGAATTCATCTACTATGTGAAACCATGATTGCATTACAATATGTTGTTTTAAACCCCCCAAATATTTTACTTATAACATACTTCATTAACAATTATTCAGTTATTTGTAGCTACAAGCTTGAATGCAACTTAAAGGGTTTAGTTCAGCCAAAAATGAAAATTCTGTCATTAATTACTCTACCTCATGTTGTTCTAAACCCGTAACACCTTCGTTCATCTTCAGAATGCAAATTAAGATCATTTTGAAGAAATCTGTGAGCTCTCTGACTCCTCCATAGACAGCCATTTAATTACCACTTTCAAGGCCCAGAAAGGTACTTAAGACATTGTTAAAATAGTCCACATGACTGCAGTGGTTCAACCTTAATTTTACGAAGCGACAAGAATACATTTTGTGCTCAAAAACAAACAAAAATAATGACTTTACTTAATGATCAGCAATACTGAGTCGCCGTTCTGGCGTAGAACACGGAAGCGCTACACTCAGCTTACTATATCAACAGCATAGGAGACTGACAGAGAAGAGAAGAGATTGTTGAATAAAGTTGTTATTTTTTTGTTTTGTTTTGTGCACAAAAAGTACTCTCATTGCTTCATAAAATTAAGGTTGAATCACTGTAGTCACATGTGATTTTTATTTTAACAATGTCTTTAGTACCTATCTGGGCCTGGACAGTGGTAATTAAATTGCTGTGTCTGAGTCAGAGAGCGCTCGGATTTCATCAAAAATATCTTAATTTGGGTGAACTACCCCTTTAACTAATTTAACTTACGAGTAGCTTGTAGCTTGTCAAACTACAGTTTCAGAGTAGCTTCNACCCTGCTATAAAAAAAAAAAAAAGTACTATAAAAAACAAAACATTAAGTGCAATCAAACAATAGTTCACTGAACTCACCTGAGTTTCTCCAGTGTGCAGTTTGTATTTTCTAATCCGTTCTGGAGTTTCTTCACTCCTGAATCCTGCAGATTATTGTTGCTGATGTCAAGCTCTTTCAGACTGGAGTTTGATGTCAGGACTGTAGCGAGAGATGAACAGCTTTCCTCTGTTAGACCACAATCACGCATCCTAAAATGATGATCAGAAGAGAGAAAATTTACAAATAAAGTTGGTACATTTTGTATAATGCAATAAAACCAACAGTCTGTGATTTGTTCCTTTTCTTTCACCTTTATTTAACTGACCAAAGTACACAGTAAAGATTTCCAATGTTTTCACTGACCAACTTCATGTGTTTTGAAATTATAAACTTATTTTGATGGCTGCATCGCACTTCAAAAAAGTTGGGACAGAGTCATGTTTACCAACTGTGTAACATGTTTTGTTTTAAATAATTTTTAACTGTTTGGGAATTACAGATTTGCAAGTGAAATTTTTTGCCTAATCTCGCTTGATACAAGACTTCAGCTAGTCAACAGTCCATGGTCGTTGTTCTCTGATTCTCCTTTTCATGATGAGCCATACATTTTCAATAAGAGACAGATCTGGGGCCGTATTCACAAAACATCTTAAGACTAAAATAGCTCCTAACTTGCCAAATTAGGAGAAACTCTTAAAAATAATGGGCGTGTCAGTCTAAAATTATCTAATTTTAGGACTCCTAAATTTTTGCCTCAGCAATCACACTGACACCATTGAGGCAATAGCTTGGCTGCTGAACCTTTTCTTCATAAATGCAATACATATTTTGATTTATAGATTTAAATCTACGATAAAACGCCAAAAAATAAAGCTTTAGTAAATAAATAAAAAATGTCCGATTACCTGTGGTAGTTGTTTTCATGAGTTCACACTCACAAATGACTGAATAGAGTAAACGAGTAAAATAAGCATATTGACATGCTGTCTGAGGACAGGCTTCGAGCTCGGAATTTAACCCAAACCCGGAGTACTCCCCCCATCCTCGGAATAGGAACCAGCTGAGAGTGAGTAGTCGGGGTGACAGAGAGATGCAGAAAACTGTCGGGGTAACTAGGTGAGTCGGCTGTGCATATATATGCCTCCTCTTGAGCCAATTAGATGGACCATCTGAACGTGCTCCTCCCCAAATTTATTTATAAAACATAATTTGTCGCTTGAAATCTGCAATCTCTCAAGATGCAGACAATGTAATGTGAGGCTGACAATTATGATCATATACTTGTTTAATTAGTGACACTTAGCCTACATTTTAAAATCTTTATTTTAATTTGGCAACATTTTAATTTTAAAACCTTAATTTGAATATGGAAACATGATACCTCATTCTACAATATTTCTATGAATAACTGACAGAGACTCCTCCCCTATCAGCCAATCACTGTGGCCATATTAGTAAGCTTGTTGACATCATCCATAGCAACGAGGTCAACTCTCGCCTTTACTCTTATCTCAAGACTTCTCTCTATTCCTTAGTAAAAGTTTATTACAGCAGCTTTGTGAATACGTTTTAAGAGGAAACTCTTAGCTAAGAACATTTACTGCTATTTAGGAGAACTCTTAGTGGTAAGACAAAATAGGATTAAGGGATGTGGAATAAGGTTATGCAAAATAAGACATTAATATGTGCTGTATAACTAATAATATACAGCCAATATTCTATTAATATGTAAGCTTTATTTAAACCTTAGTGCACTGACAATTACATTGATATTAACCATACAAATAACAAATTCTTGTATGCCTGTGTTAACATACACAAATTGCATGGACCCACTTTATATTAAGAGGCCTTAACTACTATGTACTTACATTTTAAATTAATCATTTGATACAATGCACTTATTTTGTACATACATGTTTTTACATTGTACTTATATTTTAAAAATACCTGCATGTAATTACATCTGTAATTATTTTCTGTAATTGCATTTATAATTACACTGTTGACCCATCCCTTAACCCTTCCCCTTACCCCTACCCTTAAACCTACCCATACCACCAAACCTGTCCCTAACCTTACCCGTATCCCACCTCAATAGCAACAAAAGTGTTTTGCAATTCAATATGAACCCAATAAGTACATTGTACTTATTTTTTGATTTAAGTACATAGTAGTTAAGGCCACCTAATATAAAGTGGGACCAATTGCATTTTTGAGAAATGACTACAGGCAGTTTTTTTGCAGGTCCGCCAGATTTATGGCCAGTGGAACAGTGCATCTCTATTTTTATCATTGTTCAAATCATCCCGTGGGCCAGATTGGACACAACTGTGGACCATATGTTTGAAGTGAAGTGACATGTGGCCAAGTATGGTGACCCATACTCGGAATTTGTGCTCTGCATTTAACCCATCCAAGTGCACACACACAGCAGTGAACACACACACAGTGAACACACACCCGGAGCAGTGGGCAGCCATTGCTGCGGCGCCCGGGGAGCAGTTGGGGGTACGGTGCCTTGCTCAAGGGTCTCACCTCAGTCGTGGTATTGAGGGTGGGGAGAGCGCTGGACATTCACTCCCCTCACCGACAATCCCTGCCGGACCTGAGACTCGAACCCATGACCTTTGGGTTACAAGTCCGACTCTCTATCCATTAGGCCACGACTGCCCCAGTTTGACAACCCTGCTTACAGTGTTTTGGTCATCTGATTTTATTAGATACTTTAAATGTACAATAACAAGTGAACACAATACTCACATCAGTGTGTTGACTTTACAGTGTTTATCCTGCAGTAGAGCAGCGATCTGATTCACTCGTGTGTCTCCTAGTTTATGTCCACTCAGATTCAGCTCACTGAGGAATAACGGATTTTTACCCAAAGTATCTCTCACATACTGACAGGCTTCATTTGCAGCAGGACTTTGTAATATCCTAGAAACAAATACAGTACATTGATATTTCACAACTGTACACTGCACAGCTTCCTTCTACAATAAAGTTCATCTTGATACACTTCATACCAAATGCAATGTATAACAAAAAATGTTAATGTTAAGATGTGGTAAAAGAATATTGATGCAAGTAAGTGTAGATCAGCGTCTCTCAAAGTGTGGGGCGCGCCCCACTGGTGGGGAATAGAGACATGACAAGTGGGGCGCGACAAACGGGAGGAAATTTGGTCACTTTTGTGCACATCTCTATTAACCTTTGAGCGGTACGGTGCCACATAGCCTATGGGATTTTTATTACTGTGCTCCTGGGCGTACAGTCCCACATACGGGATTTTGAACGTTCAGAGTTCAAAGATGTCACTTAAAGGTGATACAGAGGATCTTTTCGTCGACCGAGAAACCAAAGACTGTTACTGAGTTTTTGAAATGAGTGCATGTGTAAGAACAACCCCCCTCCTTCACAGCTCATTTTGAGCGAACGCCTCCCAAAACTCGTGCACGAGTATGTTTCTTTACCACCGGCATTTGCTGTGTCTTGTTAGAAGATTCATTATGTCGGACTCACTCATAATCTGCAGTTGTTACTCCTGTCTCCTGACAAAAACATTGCATGCGGCGCCTGTGGAGTGTGGAAAGTTACTGGAGTGCGCAGCCGCGCGTCTCTCACTAGGAATGTCATGGCAGTGATTGACAAGCATCACGTAAACAAGGAACATTCTAAAACGCTTAACGTGAAAAAGGCTTAATGTGGCTTAATGTACTAAGACAGAGATTTTAACAGACCAAACTCACTAAATGTCATGCTAATAAAGTACACTATGTGCAAAAAATCAGATGAGCCCAAAATATGATCTTAACGCGTTTTATTACACGTTAAGCCTTTTTCTCCCATAGAAAACCGTTATAAGAAAAAGCTTAACGTGGCTTAATGTACTAAGACAGTGATTTTAACAGACCAAACTCACTAAATGTCATGCTCATAAAGTATACTATTATAACACGTTAAGCCTTTTTCTCCCATAGAAAACTTTTTTTCTTATAACAGGTTTATAAGAAAAAAAACGCGTTAAGATCATATTTTGGGCTCATCTGATTTTTTGCACATAGTGTACTTTATTAGCATGACATTTAGTGAGTTTGGTCTGTTAAAATCACTGTCTTGGTACATTAAGCCACGTTAAGCCTTTTTCACGTTAAGCGTTTTAGAATGTCCCCGTAAAGGATTGTCTGATGTTTTTAAGGCCCTACCTCGTGCACAGATGATTTTATATGATATTAATATTATTCCATTCAGTGCACCTAATAAATAGTCTTTTATCAGTTACTAAAGACAGTTTCAAGTAATATTGCAAAAATGTATTAAACAAAACATCCTCTGTAGCACCTTTAACTGCAAGATTCAAACTGTGCTTTTGCGCTTTGCTGGCGCTGAGCCAGAGACGGACGCGCGCTCAGCACTTCTCATTTATCACAACTATGCAATAACATAATGGTTTCAGACATAAGTGCTGGTAAAATCTATAAACATAAATATAGACATAAAATCCATAAGTACTAGTAAAACAATACATTTAGAGCTTGTAAAATTCACACTGATGTCTATGGAAGCAGCAGTAACAATCAGAGACTTTCAAAGAGAACAATCAACTGCACATTTGCTGAGGGGTATGCAAGATCATGGTTGGCGCCCCCCATGGTTGTTCGTCTCCACGCAGTACACTGCAATGTTTCATTTCTGAATCTGTGTTTTGAACGTAACAAAAGTGATTCAGCGGACCATTCATAAAAGACTTGAAGCGGCGCTACGCAGACCGACCGGTGTATGACATCAAAGACTTACAGTGATAATGATAGGTTACGCTTACAAATTTCTTGTTATCCTCTTGGACATCGATATCCTCATTTTAAGGCACTGTTTTTTTATTTTCTTTTTTACGTTTTCTGTTCTGCGTCCCAGACCGCTTCCCTCATTTGTCAATTTTGAGCAT
>RJVU01050255.1:68517-116656 GCA_003731715.1 Anabarilius grahami | reverse complement strand
TACATCACAAATGAGGTGCGAGTTTGGTCTTTTATATCACTGTACGAGTCCATTAAGCTGTGTTAAGAGTTTTATATGTCCTGATGGCAGGGGAATCCTATGACGGATGAGGGAATCCCTAGTATTACAACACAGCGCTGCGATATAAAGTTAAGGAAAATAAACAACAGAGAGAAATATATGTCTACCTCAGATTTAACGTTTGATCTGTACACCAGCTTCAGAGAATAACTTTATAATCTCGTTCACTGCAGAGAAAGCTGCTTACATGTAGACTACACAGGTAACCATAAAGACACTGAATTAAACATAAATGCAGCTTTTGTGTCTTTATCAGCTTTTCTGCATTTATACTGGCCCTGATAATCATCACACATTCACTACCGCTTGCTCCATTTCTGTAAATCCGTTTTTATGAATGAATGAATGATGACTTACTAGCCATGATCTGGTCTTAACACAGCCGCTAGCGGCACCTGCTGGCGAAGAAGACTAACAGCAGATAGAGATTATGCATCGGCACTCTACTGCTTTTCCTGCAGTTCCCGGATGTGAAATGTTGAATTTTCTGCCGAATTTGAACCACTGAATTTGTGGAAGCGAATTTGTAAAGCGAAATAAGAATTTGTAAAGCGAAATAAGATGGACTGAAAATTGCTAGTCGAATTTTATAGGTTGTATTTTTAAACAGAATGAATATTTTGGAAGTGAAATCTGAAAGGTGAATATAAATTAATGAATTTTTAATAATGAAAATGTGTGTGAAATATTTTTAATTGAAATATTCACAGCTTAAATATACAACCATGTTGAATTTCAGCCCATAAAAATTCAAGCCTTAAAAATACAATGCATCTAAATGCAAGCACAGCTAATGTAATGCATTTTTTTTCAATTAGTGCAATTCAACAAGCTTTTTATTTCGAAAACATTTGGCATTAATTTACTTCCATACTGATGTCTCTGTAGTGGTTAAGCATATAATTTTTCTTTTGTATATCTAACGGGCGATCTTTTGTCTCATGAATCTATAATTTATTCCCTGGCAAATTGTTTTGCCTGATGACAAAGTAAAGTTTCACAACATTATATATTTAGGCGATTTAACTTTACCGTTGTAGCCCACAAGCGCTGACTTGTTTGCTTTATTTCTTATTGTATATTTTCTTATATATTTTACTTTACCTTTATAATGGCTATTATTGATCATTAAAACTAACATTTAACAAAAAGAGACAGGGTTGTGTTTTATGTTATATTTCATTTTATTACATTGAAGATAATCAGAGTATACATACAGTATTTTGACTGAACCACATATTAATATGTTTAAAATGTTTTTAATGAAAACGAAAAGAGGCAGAGTGGTATTTTATAACATATTTAATTTTATTGTTACCTCGAATATACATACAGAGATTACCGGAGTAGCCAGAGCGAGCTGAGTGACGCCTATCAAGAACCCTGCTGTACCATTTGCAGAATAACTGGACATTAATTAATTGTGCCATCGTTTGCTATTTATTTGTTCCTATTTTATTACTACAAAACAAAAATTAAAAACTATTCTTAGATTTTTCCCCACTTCTGAAGGTGAGTGGATTTGAATATATAAAACTGATGAGTGAGTGTTGTGAGTTTGAATGTAGCTGACAGTGAACTGTACTCACTTGAGTAACTCCAGCACACACACAGGATTCTTCAGTCCCTCACAGATCTGTTTGACTCCTGAGTCCAGCAGACGGCTGTTGTTCAGGTTCAGCTCTTTCAGGATAGTTTTGGAGTAGAGAACAGTAGCTAGAACTGAACAGCTTTTCTGTGTCAGACCACAATTATTCAGCCTGAACACAAAAACAGCATTATTTATTATTCAGCACATATTCATTGCACATTAGACCAAGAGCTTTTCATATCTGCTCACATGTGACTGACAGTCATTAATAATGAACAAACAGAAGTTATAATGTATAAAATCATGTTTACTTACTTGATTTTCTCCACTTTGCTATGAGAGTCCATCAAAAGAGCAGAGAGTTTCTCACCATCCAGATCTCCTAATTTATCTTCACTCAGATCCAGTTCTGTCAGTAATAATGGACTTTTACCCAGAACTTTAGTGAGATAATCACATGCTTTCTGTGCAGCAGGACTTTTCAAAAACCTACAGCAAGACGACAGCAAGTTTAGATTAGATAATCTTGTTATAATTTTATACCTTTTGCTGCTCCCATCCTGCTTATAGGTATGAGTGGTAATTAATCAGACCATTCCCATTAGTATGTTTCCATAGTTAGTGTATGAGTGTGATGTAGGGTTGTGAATCGAAAATTAATTCCAATTCAAGTCAGGAATCAAATAATTGTAAGAAAATTTTAATTCTTATCAATTCCTTTCTGTGGATTTTAATGTGATTTTAAGCCATTCAAGCTGACTGATTAACTTTTGTAACTGAATTTGTAATGCATATCTTATATTACAGTTTATGTACCTGAATATCTGAATAATATATATATATACACACCTTATTGGAATTGATAAGCAGAATCGGAACTGCAATTTTTTAAAATTCAAATGATTCCCAACTCTAGTGTGATGTTCCATTTGTTTTGGTTTAAAGTTGTTCCTAGAGTTTGGAATTAGTTTTTTAAAGCATTCCTTTTAAGTTTTAGCTTTATAGCCATAAATAAATTCTTAATTAAGGCTGCACATACGTTTTTTTTGTTGTTGTTTTTTTGGTGTGTGTGTGTGACAAACAAAAAAGAAAATATATAAAAAGTTTACTGGATATTATGTGATTTTTTATGTTTATTGCCTTTGTAGAAATAAACTGCTTAATTTATTGACAAAATTAGCAAGTTTTAAGGAAATATATTTATCTGTACCGTTTTCATCAGTGCAGTAGAAGTGCAGTAACTGATAATGCTGTTAATGTGTGAGTTTATTGCTTATGAAAACAAATGTATAATCTTGGCAATTTTATCTGCCGTATTATGTGATTAATAAACAATGGATCAATACAAGACATGAAAAGTACAGTTTTGTTAAACATTTAAAGGTTTTAATCACCTGATGGTTAATTTACAGTGTTCATCCTGTAGTAAATCATTGAGCTCCTTCACTCCTGATTGTCCAGGATCATTTCCTGTGAGATCCAGCTCTATCAGGTGTGAAGGGTTTGATCTCAGAGCTGAAGCCAGAGCTTTATAACCTTCTTCTGTGATACTGCAGTCTGAAAGTCTAGAAGAAAAAAAAAGTCGTTAAAAAAAAAGTAGTTATTCTTTGTGGAGATTATCAAATATTAGTCATAATGTAAATTTAAAAAGTAACAAAACATATTTTGGCATCAGATTTTTTTTCAGTTAATCAAATTAAATAAACCTTAATAAATGTACATAACCATGCAGGAAAGTATATAAATGAAAATACACACTTCAGTTTCTCTAATATGATTTGTGTATTTTTCAACAAAGGACAGATCTTCTTCATTCCAGAGTTTTCTAGTTTATTTCCACTCAGATCCAGCTCTATCAGGTTTGAAGGGTTTGAATCAAATGCTGAAGTCAGAGCAGCACAACCTTCTGCTGTAATACTGTTATTATTCAGCCTGAAGAGAAAGAAAGCAAAGAGAGGAAACACTATTTATTTCAGCCACAATTCACAATACAGTAACAGAAAGATACATTTATATGGTTCGAATCAATGACAGTCTATTATTAGACTTTAAAAATGTAATAGCATTTTTTTTGTAAAATATAAAACAATGTAAAATACTCACATCAGTCTGTTGACTGTACAGTGTTTATCCTGCAGTAGAGCAGCGATCTGATTCACTCGTGTGTCTCCTAGTTCATGTCTACTCAGATTCAGCTCTCTCAAGAGTAACGGGTTTTCACCCACAATTTCAGTCACAAACTGACAGGCTTCATCTGCAGCAGGACCCAAAAACCTGCAGATAAGAAGATGAAGCAGAATTCAAATAAATTCCTAATCTTGATCTAAGGAAAAATAACATTTGACTATTTGTGTGAAATGGTTCATTTTGTATTAGTGAAATAATGTTTATATAAATAAATTGCCTGCATATAATTTATTTTGTATTTTTTGATCACGTCTCACCTCAGTTTCTTGAGATGACACTTCTGATCCTGTAGTAAATCATTGAGCTCCTTCACTCCTGATTGTCCAGGATCATTTCCTGTGAGATCCAGCTCTATCAGGTGTGAAGGGTTTGATCTCAGAGCTGAAGCCAGAGCTTTATAACCTTCTTCTGTGATACTGCAGTCTGAAAGTCTAGAACACGAATGAAAATGTAACATTCAGCTTCATCAGGGATCAGTTCTTGATCCATTATTATTCATCATCTACATACTACCCTGGGTCAGATTTTATATCAATATGGTTTTAACTATCATTACACAGATGACATCTAAATGTATACTATCTATAAACCTACTCTTTCCACTAAATAAATAAATATAAAACATGGACAAAACTGGCATTACCATAACTGGAAACCTTTTTTACTTACCAGAAAAATCCCTAATGATTCACCTGTGAGATTGATAGTATCTTTGTTCTAATCTACCACCTATAATGCTCCATTGCTTGTTGTACTAGTGTCTGCTATCAATATCAGCTTTTTTCCACTTTGGGGCCTGTGTGAGCCAGGGCTAACAAGGTCAACAGCCTCTGGGCCAATGCACATCATAAACCCATCTTTTTAGACAATTACCAGATATGGGTGTCATGTTATAAAATATTTTGAATAAAAAAAAAATCAAAACTTTTCTAAGTTTCTAATTATTACACTATAGCACAGTTTCACAGTTATTCAAACAGTGAATAAATTACACACAGAAAGTGAGCAAGAACATTTAATTTATCAAAGAACATCACTAGGGTTGGGAAAGAAATTTTCCGGTTCCGATTCCAGTTCTGCCTAACGATTCCATTTCCATTAAAATTATTAATCACAGCCAATAGAAAAATAGTATATAAAATAGACCAGTGAATCTCAACCTTTTTTGAATAATGGACCCCCGTCACATTTGGAACCATTCTCAAGGACCCCAGAATAAAATTGGCTCATTAGTATCATTAATGTCTTTGTGACGAACAAATGCAATCAAGTGTAATTTACTACTACATTAGTTGACTTGTCCTATATTCATATAGTCAGTTATATTATACATATATTATCTTCTTTTATGGGAACATGTCAAATGTCAAAATATACAAAAAAAATCATATTCAGATATTTTATAAGGACCCCCTGGCATTATGTCAAGGACCACTAGGGGTCCATGGACCCCTGGTTGAGAAACACTGAAATAGACCGCCCATCTTTTCAGCGGTCTCGGTCCGCTTGTTTGGTGCACACCAGGGTTCGGGTGGCAGCGTTCACACATGTTCAAATGAACCGCACTAACAGAGCAATCACACCAGGGTTCGTTTTAATCGCACCAAACATGACAATTAGGGTGTGTTCATACTTGTAGGTCAGTTCGTTTGGCTCGTTTGGTCCGGATCAAAGAAGAAGAAAAAAAAACATTTAGTCCTGGTCCAATTAGCATTCAGATTAGCAATTTTTTCACCAAACTAAAAGATGCACAATTGAAAGTGTTCATTTCTTGCTGGCAATGAAGGCCTCACTAAGCTATTAGATTTTATCAAAAATATCTTAACTTGTGTTCCGAAGAAGAACAAAGGTCTTACAGGTGTGGAACAACATGAGGGTGATTAATTAATGACAAAATTTTAATTTTTGGGTGAACTAACCCTTTAAGAATATATAAAAAAATATATATATATTTTTTGTNCAATTGTTACAAATCTTACCTCAGTATTTCCAATTTACACTTTTCTAGTCCAGTGCAGAGCAGCTTCGCTCCTGAATCCTGCAGATTATTACTGTTCATGTTCAGCTCTTTCAGAGTCTCTGATCCAAGAACTGTAGCCAGAGCTGAACAGCCTCTGTCTGTTAAGTTACAATCATTTAGCCTACAAGGGAAATAAATCAAATCACAGAATTAGGTGGAACACATACAATACATTTTTCTATATTAAATGTTATTAAATGTATGTTATATGTGTATTAAATGACTTACAGAGCTCTTTTGCAGGCTTTGATGACTGCTAATAATCTAATGAGACACTCGTCTGATTTCTTGAATTTCTGAAGCTCAAAGTCCTCCAGCTCCTCCTCTGATGTCAACAACACAAAGGTCAAAGCAGACCACTGGGCAGGTGAAAGGTCAGCAGATGAGAGACTTCCTTTGCTAAGGTGGGTCTGAATCTCTTTCACCAGAGTTTGGTCATTCAGTTCATTCAGACAATAGAACAGATTGATGGATCTCTCTGGAGACAGATTATCTTCTAATTTCTGCTTGATGTACTGAACTATTACCTCTTTGCTCTGGTCATTGCCATCTTGCTGTGTCAACAGACCTTTTAAGAGTCGCCGATTGGACTGGAGTGACAGACCGAGGAGGAAGCGAAGGAAAAGGTCCAGGTGTCCATTGTCACTCCTGAGCGCCTTGTCCACTGCAATCTTGAGCAATTCAATCATTGTTTTATTTTTGTTTTCCTGTTCTGTAGACTCTTGATCAAAGACATTTTTCTTGTGGATGTCTAGAAACAGATGTGCATAAAGGGCTGCAATAAACTCCTGAATGCTCAAGTGAACAAAGCAGTACATGGTACCAAGAATGATCCCTGTTTCCTCCTTAAAGATCTGGGTACACATGCCTGAGTACACTGATGCCTTATAGATGTCAATACCACAGGCTTCCAGGTCTGTGTCATAGAAAATCAGGTTGTTTTTTTCCAGCTGATGAAATGCCAGTTTCCCCAGTGAACTGATGGCTTCTTTATCCCAGGAAACATCTGCTGCGTATTCTCCATCATACTTTCTTCTGCTCTGCTGGATCTGAAAGCGGAGAAAGTGTGTGTACATTTGTGTCAGAGTCTTGGGAGTGTCTTCAGTACTTGATTCCTGGAGTGTTTTAGAGGTGTCATCAGCCTGATTGTTTTTCACATTATTATTTCTTTTCTCCTCCAAAATGTTCTGGAGAACAGTGGCTGAAATCCAGCAGAAGACTGGGATGTGGCACATGATAAAGAGACTCTTTGATTTTTTAACATGATCAATGATTTCTTTGGCCATTTTCTCATCTGTGAACCTTTTTCTGAAGTACTCCTCCTTTTGTGCATCATTGAACCCTCTGACCTCTGTCACACGGTCTATACAGTCCTGAGGAATCTTACAGGCAGCTGCTGGTCTGGTGGTGATCCAGAGGAGAGCAGAGGGAAGCAGATTTCCCCTGATGAGGTTTGTTAGGAGAACATCCAGAGAGGCTGGTGATGATACATCACGCCACATCTCATTACCATCAAACTTCAGAGGAAAACGACATTCATCCAATCCATCAAGGATGAACAGGACTTTGAAATTATTCCTTCTTGTAAGGTTCAGTCCTTTTGTCTCTGTGAAAAATTGAGTTATAAGATCCATCAAACTTATTTTTTCTTTCTCCTTTAAGTTCATCTCTCTGAATGGAAGAGGAAATATGAAGCTGATATCTTGATTTTCTTTTCCTTCGGCCCAATCCAGAACAAACTTTTGCACAGAGATGGTTTTTCCGATTCCAGCAACTCCTTTCGTCAGTAAAGTTCTGATCACCTTGTCTTGTTCAGGTGCATCAAACATATTTTTGCATTCAATCGGAATCTCTTTTGATTGATGACACCTGGAAGCTTCAATCTGCCTTACCTCATGTTCATTATTGACCTGTTCACTGCCACCCTGAGTGATATAGAGATCTGTGTAGATGTTATTCAGAAGTGTGGAGTCACCTTGCTTTGCAATTCCTTCAAACACACATTGATACTTTTTCTTTATGTTACATTTTAGCTGATGAATGAAGACCAGCTCATCTAAACAGAGGAACAAACATATTATAGATACAGTAGTTTCACTCTACATTTGTAAGTGATAATCTGACAGATGGTCGTGAGTCTCTTACCTTCTAGAGTATCAGCAGCTTCATCATGCTTCAACTCTCTCAGGTAGTGTAGTGTGAGATCAAGAGCTGCTTCTTTGATACTGCATCTATTCTCATTAAAGTCCTTCACAAAGTATTGTGAGTTCTCTTTTTGTAATATTTTCTTGAACTTTTCCAGCTCATTCTTTAGAAATGTGATTATTTTGCTCTCGAGATCCTTCACACAAAGCAAACATAAAATAAATAGTGAGTGATTGAAAAATGTACAATATGTGAAAGAAACAAGTTAAGAGAGAAACATGTTAACTAGCTTCCATTTTTTTAAATAAAAAATTCTATAAGGTTTTTTTTTTACAACAAACATTGTTCAGCAACCTATTTTGGTGATATAATAGTAGACATGAAAATGTGTTTTACTACCTGGAAGATAGACAGGAGATTGTCCCTGAAATTCTTGTGTTCCCTGTGAGTCTGGCCATCTGAATCTAATCGAAGCCTGTTAGCCAATACAATTAAATACTGCATTTTCAGACAAAATATTACAGAAACTGTGAGCATTTAAAAAAAAGAAGAAGAAGAAGGCTTTAGCTGTTTAAGTTCACACTGTTGAAGTGTAGGATCTATTTAAGTATAAGTTTAAGTAAAAACAAAATTTCTAAATGTAATATTTTCTAAGCAAAGAACACAGAAGTTGGTGAATAAAAATAAAATTTGCTTGACAACAGGTATTTTTATATATATGTTATGCAGAAGTTTTGTCACTTAACCAAAATTAAACAGAAAATAAAAAATATATAATTATTATTCACATCAAATAATTTTTGTGCTCCTTTAGGTTTTTAAAGCACTGCTGTTTGTAAATTGTCTTTTTGAGAATTATTCAAACATTTACTTGAAGTGAACATTTGCTGAAATATTTTAATATAAATGTTTATTTATTTTCTAACTGTCTAAATTTCCAACAATAAGAAACACATGGAATACCTTTTGTTAGACAATGGTTTTTCCTCACTGAAGTCTGGTACCGCACCTTTTGACCGGTCACTCTTCACAGACACAGAGCTGGACACATGTGAGCCTGATCTTACACTAATGACACAAAGAACAGTGAGAGAAGAAAAAAAAACCCCACTGTGCTACAGAAGGTTCTTTGGGCTCATTTGAAAAGATTTAATGTTTAATCTTGCAAATGCTGTGTAGTTATGCATTTGTGCTTCTGTGACTACGGATAGATTAAAAGACATAGATTGCAAAACATAGATTGCAAGATCGATTTTCAAAGTGAATTTATGCCTTCTTGTGCTTATCTGTGTAGTCGTATTACTGGAAAGAATCTCCAGACCAATAAAGCAACAGCAGACATTGTGTTCTGTGAATTATTATTATTATTTATAATTTTTTATCACATATCTTAATGGGAAAAAAATAGCTAATGCAGTAAAAACAAAAAACACATGAAATACCTTTCAGACGATGGTTTTTCCTCACTGAAGTCTGGTACCATACCTTTTGACTGGTCACTCTTCAGAGACACAGAGCTGGACACATGTGAGCCTGATCTTACACTAATGACACAAAAAAACAGAGAAAACACTATTACAAGAGATACTTCAGTCTCATTTAAAGAGGTTTCACATGCAAATTGTTTAGTTTAAGTCCAACACAAACTGGCTGATTTATACTTCTGTGTCGAGTGTACGCAGTAGCTACGGCATAGGCTGTGTGTAGCCTGATGTGCACCTCTTCAAAAATGTTACACATGAGAATAAACCTCACTGGTTACATAGTTTTACATAGATTTGCACAGTATTTGACATGGCAAAGGGTGAGAGAAAATGCTCCTTGTTAAAAAGGTTTTGTTCTTTACTTAAAAAGTAAACTTCATTAATGTGTAAAATGACTGTGTGAAAAGCTGCAGTCTTACCTCTGTTTCTCTAAGAGACTCATCTTAGAGAGAGAGTCCTTTCCTTGCTTCTTTGACACTATTGCAGATAAACTGCCATTGAAAACAGATCAGCACTGGGATCTTTGTGTCACTGAAATCAGATGCTCATCATGACCTGGACATAACAATGTGTCACTGAGATTAATATCATGATAGTTCAGAGGGAGAAATGATGATAAAAAAATAAGAACAAATTACAAATGTCTAGTAAACAAACAAGCAATATAAAAATACATCATGCAACAAATATGTTGCTACAGTATGTATTGTTACCAAATGGTGCGATAATCACATCAGATCATCCCCCCTAGGGCCTCATTTATAAAACTTTCTGTAGATTTCATCTGAAGCTGCGCAAAAATCCCTTTAAATCCCACTCAGTGGAAGATTGTGTGCTTCTCCAAGTTTTACTAAAGACAAGTAGAATTTAATATCTTCAGTGGCATAGCAGTAGGGATCAGAGTTCCGGCTTTTAATGCGATGGACGTGGGTTCGAATCCACCTTTTGCAAAGCTCACATTTATTTTTAATAAAAATGAAAATATTCTAAAAGTGGAAATAAACTGCGAATGAGTGTTTAATAATATTAAAAGTGTTTATATGAGTAGGGGAAGGTGTAGGGAGGGTTTTTATCCTAAGGCAGCATTACATTTAATCATTTTAATAAATATAATCATTTACACTCTGTGACACTATTGCATCCTGTTAATGTACAAAAATACTGAGGTGCAAATAGTATCTGCCAATATAAAGTAGCTAATAGATAGCATCTATTTACTATTAACTTTTATTGAAAAGAACTGATACTTTTACATGGTGTAAATAGAATATATTGCTATTTTCACTTAGTGTAAATAGCATCTATTGCATTTTAGTGCCAGTAGCCGCTGCTTTACATAATTGTTTGAAGATGCCTTCACACAACATCAACAGATGCAGTTGTACAGTAGGCTATTATCATTGGATCTATTCAAACTGGACAATGGACCGTTCGAATCCAGCAATATCTTCCATAATATCGAAGTAAGTGTGCATCACTGATCATCGTTCTCACTAAAATAGGCATATTAGTCATAACATAAGGTCTACAGGTTAGTTTAAAGAGTAATTATTGTGCACCTGTCACTTCTTGCTTCATTAAAACAGTGTCACAGGTAAAGTGATCAAAAATAGCACATCCATCTAAAGTCATATAATTTTTGTTGAAATTCTGCGTAATGACTTTATGTAATTTCAGTGCTTATCGCCATTAATGAAAGTGGAATATGAATGTAAATGTGAATATAAAAATTAAAAGAGTTTAAAATCGTTCTGTTTACTTCATTACTTTGCTCTCTCTAGTAAAAGAGTTCGTACAGATGGGTCAGAGTTTGCGTTCAGGTGCGCAAATGTTCCCGTCAGGTTTGTTTTTATAAATCCCATGTTTTGCGTAGGAAGTGGCGCACGCGTCTTCAGGGCATGTTTTGTGCGTAACGGTTATGAATGAGGCCGCAGGTGTAAATGCCCTCCGACACGCATTTAATCCGATCACTCAAACCACTTCAGGAGGTCTGAGACTCAATCCAGTCAAAACTGAACAAGTATAAAATTCATCTGATATGTTAAAAACACATATGCAAATTTTACTCCTCCAAAAATGCTAAAAATAAATAAATAAATGACGAGTCTCTCAGCAAACAGACTCACAAACCGCCGCAAAAATGAAAGTGAAAGTAGGACGGAGATGATCAAAACACAATAATTTTCATTAAAAGTAATGAGACTAAATGATCTTACCAGTGCTGATGATGCTCTCTCTCCTTTTGCGGTCTTTGGTTTTTAAATCAGCTGATGATAATTAAAATGCAGCTCATCTGTTGCTTTCGGTGATGTGTCTCCATTAAATCTGCATATAGAACTGAAGAACAGATTTATATCCGTTTTGCGGAGACACATTTAAGTGGTCAAGTATGAATCGCTTTGATAAATCAGAGATAGCTTTCTGATCAGAGAAAACGCATGAAGTGAACAGATTTAAACAGCCCGTGAAATGAAGGCGGTAAAGTTGGTTTCACATTCGATTATTCGGACTTCCGCGTTCAATAACTTTGTAAATGTTCAATAAATTGTTCAATATGGAAAAATCCTGTGGATTTTGATACACAAGTTCAGCTTGGAAGACAACTATTTCCATACAGAACATGCTCAAATTATTATTTGTTACTGTCCTCTCAGATGATTCTTACTGTCCTGTTTTGTTCATCTTTCAACACATTTCAATGGCTGGTGAAAGCAGTCCAAACAATCTTTAACCTAGTTTATTTTTAACATTATTATATTCTCATGTTATTTAGTTTGGCAATTACAATGTTTTCCAAATACAGCAGACTTTTGTAGTGATCTGAGATGCAACACTTTAGAGATTTAAGTATAGATGAGCAATAACTGATCTAGAATCTAGTTGGAAATCCCTAGAGACGACCCATCATAACTTTAAGTGTGAAAAAGAGCATGTTAAAGTGCACTAAGTATCAAATGAAAGAACTGGACAGACCATCTTTTGTATTTTCCGATCTTTTTAAACTCCCACAACGTCACAATGTGTGTATTGGTTGACATAATGGCAACTTTAGCAAATATTAGGACTACAGTGTAAACATATTTCAAACTCCACAATAATTGCACATTGTACACTGTACATTAATCATCATTTAGTGGTTAAAATAAAATCTTTGATCAATATAATGTGAATTTTTCACTGTCTATAGTAATGAAACCTCCATATTAAAGTGCAGTAATTTCCCACAGAGCATAAAATCAATTTTTTTTTATAGACCATCACTTCAATAACTAATTGAGACTTTAAAAATGTTTGTAAACAATTTTTGCATCAGGTAAATTAAATTTCTGCCCCACAAGGAGGGACCGACTGCTCCAAATCAAGTTGGAAAACACTGAGTTTACCTCACAGAATGGGATCAATGTGGAAAGAGTTTTAGAACAATAGGACACCTTAATGAACACATGACAATCTGCACTGGAGAGAAGCCACTGATGGAAAGTTATCTTTTTTAACTCAGTCATACAGAAAACAAATGAAATCACAGTATTTATCATCAGATCCAGCACATTCAAATGCGATACTGTGTCCTCACCAATAAAACATTGAGCAATAAAATCTGTGACTTCTATAAAAAATATGCAACAAGATAATAAAACATTGAGTTCATCTTTAAGACCAACAGTTTCAGATCAACTCAAAGATGGATCTCCTCTTAAATTAACAATATTTAAATCTGTATACTTGTATAAGTTTTTGCTTCACAGTATTAATCAAATCATTATGCTTTATTATGATTATTGTATTTTGTTCCATTGATATTTAAATTTATTTTCATGGAGTAATAGTAGTGAGTGTTTAAAATAAAGGTAGAATAGAGTGTGTGTATGATTTGAGTATTTGACTCTCTTATTCCTATTAGAAATGATGTAAGTTTCTTCCTGCACATAAACACATTCCAATAAGCTTATAATAAAAGTTAGATTCAGATTTATGAAAGAATCATAAAAAAGAAGAAATAAAAATATTGTTCAAACTTCTAATTGCGGTAAAGTCTTTTTGTGTCTCTTCTGTTTTGGGAAAAGACAGACTTGTTGGAAGAATCTCCACCTTGAGGAAGAGTGTGTGTTTGCAGATGTAATCTCTTCATCCTTAAAGAGTTGAGCTGACTTCTGCTCTTGAATAAAATTGTCTTCATTGATTGAAATCATTGGTCTACAAATCTTAACTGAACTTCACCATACACAATGTATCACAATTAGTTCATTTACTGTCTTTCATAAAGGAAAGTAGAGCATTTCTTTAATACTTGTTGGTAAATGTACCAAAAACTGATGGGTGCTATTTCAATTTGTACCATTGATGTTTTATTCATCTCATATTGTGAGAAATGCTATTTTTATATTATTTGAATTATCATATGGGGATATGGTAATGAAAAAAAAAATTAGATGGGAGGAAAAATTATATTTCAATGCTTTTGCATTTACACCATATAGCACACGTACATCTCGGAGACGTCTATATGATGTGCATTTACATCTGAGAGGTTTTTTTTTGTGTGTGCGATACGTCTAAAGGATGTTTCCTTTCAGATGTCAAATAGACGTTTAGAAAATGTCTTTAAGATGTTTATGATTTAAAATCAATGTAAAACTGACATCTTAAAGACGTCTATCAGATGTTTGAACACAGCAGATATGTCTTGCAGTTGCAGATGTACGTGTGAACGTGTGTTCTCTCGCAAAACTGTTGCGTTTACCCAAGAAACTTTGAGTAAAAATATGAGAGGGAAAAAAACTATATTTCAGTATATTTCAGAGAATGCAAAGCTAAGTTTTGCAAAAGTATTCCAGTACAAAAGCTCTCTCTTCTCTCTTTTATCACTGTTTGTCCCTTTTATGGAAGCTTGTTTCTGCCATAGAATAAAAAATTTTAAAAAAGGTAATTGTGACTTTTTTCCTCAGAATTGCAAGATATAAACTCAATTGCGAGTTACGAAGTCAGAAATGTAAATTATAAAGTCAGAGTTGTGAATGATATTGTCAGAATTGTGATATAAACAAGAAATTATGAGAAAAGTTAGAATTGCAAGTTAATTATTATTTGGGCCCATTATTATTCTTTTTTTCTTCTTCTCAGAATTGCAAGATAAAAAATTGCAATAACCTTTTTAATTTTTTATTTAGTGGTAGAAACAAGCTTTCATACCCTCTAGGGCATCAGTAATGCTGGACTACAAGCCACGAAGAAGGCTAACTGCTGATTTCTGCCTATTTTGAATCTTAAGTTCAAAGTTTCTGAATGTGACCTTAAAGAATTCACAACATTTGATTCGAAATTAAAATGAATGGAAGAGTGTGCATGAAACAACTTATGAGCAATTTGTTAATGTGAGGAAATATTTACATTAACTGCTGAATGTGTGTATAATTGGCTTTTTATACTGTATAATATTTAATTATTATTCTGACCTCTGGTCTTATGAACAATTCAAACGTTGGAAGATTAAATGTAAGGTATCTAATTCACCTGCATAATAAGTGATTCCTGTATAATAGTTGTAATTCATTCTAATAATTGCAATTCATTCATATTCACTGCAGATGGTAAAGTCTCAGCAGTGATGATGATCAGGAAATATAGTGGAGTACAGAGTGGAATATTGGATCACAGCAGGAAAAGCAATCACACACAGAGCTGTACAGCACTTTTTTTTTTAATTGCAGAAAAAAGACATCAAACAGCACTGCATTGTTTTACAATTAAAAAAATACACTATCAGTATGAATAATATCACCATAAGTCTTAAAAAACTTGTTATTCTTATAATTATCAATGAGTTTAAGAGATTTAACAAGCAAAATCTCAGCAAGAAAGACATCAAATCTAGGCAAAATCTAGAGAAATTTGTTTTTGTGAATAAATTAACAATGCAACACAAAAAAATTGACAACAAGATCGACAGCATGATCACTAATATAAAAATATATCTTTCAGCGAAAATTTTAAATCATATTTTATAAAGACAGACGAATAATAGAGTACCTCAGGGATGACGTGTTTTTGTAGGCCAACCCGGAAGTTAGCGGCGCACGGGTTCCCTCGATCGAAAGCCTATTCATTTTTCCCATTGACTTTTGGAAAATCGCAGAAAATAAGCTGTGTTTAACAAAGGGTTATGACACTTACACGTTTTGTCTATCAAGATAATCTTTACAAGTTAACACAACACTTATAGATTTTGAAGCCTAAATAAAGTGGTCAGATATAAAAGGCTAACAGTAGGCTATAAACGGACTACAGCACACCATGGTCGCGGATCAACGTCGTCACCACCAAGCGTCCTCAAACTTTATTTAAAAACATGCTCTCTGATTATGATCTGCGCTGTGTATGAATACTTATACACGTTTTCATGAGAAATGCTGTCCAAATGTCCTGTTTGTCATGATGACGTCTAAAGTCCCCGCCAAAGGAAGTAGTCCATTTTAGCAATTTGTTAGCAACCGCCGATTTTAAGACACAGTAAAGGTTTAAAAAATCAGAAGCGGGTTATAACTGGTGTGTTTTATGTCATAGATCAAAACGTGAAAGTATTTAGAGGCTTTGTTAACCACAGACCTTACTTCAGGCGATTTAGCAAAAACCCATTCAAAAAACCCATAGACTTTATGGCGTTGGAACCGGAAGCCCTAAAATGCTAACTCGCTTCCGGGTTTTGCCTACAAAAATGCGTCATCCCTGAGGTACTCTATTGTAATCATAGACTGTAAAAAAAGATTCATTCTAATAATTACAATCCATTGCTGCGTCCCAATTCGCATCCGGGTACTTCTCGCCTACTGTTTTTCGAATACTATGAATTCGGACATACTACTCACCTCGCATACTGTTTTTCGCATACTATATAGTAGGGAAGTATGCGATTTCGAACCGGAAGTCCTAAAATGCTAACTCGCTTCCGGATTTTGCCTACAAATATGCGTCATCCCTGAGTTTTGGGCAGGTGACATGATAAAATCATCACTTAAACTTCACATGATACTGTGTTGAGCTCTAGTGGTGAACTTGAGAAACTGCAGAATCTCTCTGTAGCTCCTGTTGCATCTTAATACGTTACACTAAAATTAAGGAAACTGAACTAATGAACTTTTCAAAGTAAATAAAATAATCAAGTTTTTATTTGTATATTTACACAATATGTCAACACACAAAAAAATTTAATACAACGGCAATTGAGAATTATAATTGCTGAACAAAAAGCACTGGACATAATATCTAGACTGGTGAATGCGAAAGATACAACCTAAAATGCGGTGAATTATGGGAACATGAATGCTGTGGGATAACAGGCTTTATCTGTATGTCAGTCAAAACTTTGTTGTCTTATGTACAGAGAGATTTATTTATGCATTGAGAAAAAAATTATAATAAATTACAAAAAAAAAATCAATAAATATAAATATTCTGTATATATCATGTAAGAGGAATATAATTGTAAAACATATCAAAGTAAAATAATAATGATATATACAATACATATGACATAGATAGGACTGATTTAAATCTTTGCATATGTATCACACGATGTAATTTTAATTTTATATAATTTAATATATTTAATTGCTAAATTGGACAATTGCAGTTAACAATGTTTTACTTTCTTCATTATGGATGAGTTTAATCCCAACATCATTATGAAGAAGGTCTTATACTGGAGACTCATATTTCTGCTAATCCACCTCTGAGCTGAGATCAGGCTTATCGTCCTCCTCTAATTTACCTGTAAAAAAGCAAAATATCTTGTATGAACACTAAATCAACAATAACCATTCAACATTACTCACAATGTGTGTGTATGTTTCTATTAATGCTGCAACAAGAGCTAGTATAATAAACTGTACATTAGTTATAGCAATGCTATCTGAAGCTGTTTAAATGTACTGTACAATACAGGTATAAACAGCCTGGATTTATAACAGCTGTGGGTTTTGCAGTGTTACTATTTATGAATTGCTTTTTAGCATCTTGCTAAAATTACCATCACACACACACTATTCATTTATTACAGTATTATAGCAAGAACCTTCTGAGGGACTTTCATCTGATGTTGGCTTTTCTTGTGCTGCTGATTTCACGGGTTCATCCTGGGCTTTAGACCTCGTAAGCCATCCACCAAAGCCACTGAACACGTTTGCAGCAGTGTTACTGATGAGGTTTACACCACTGCTAATCCAGCCTTCTTTCTCTAGGCTGTGAGGAGGAATTAGAAGAGAAAATAATCAGTGTTCAGTGGAACAAGTTCCAAATTAATTATTATATTTCAATTAAGTACAAAGTGTGTAATAGACTGTAACTAAAATTAAATTCCTGTAAACAGATTAGTTACTGATTTTACATCATTTGGCACACACACTTTCTCCTAGGCAAACATTTCGAAACAAAATTTCAGGGTTTTTCCTAGGTCAAAAATGGACTTCTGGTGGCTGATGAACACAGTCATTCTCACACACACACACTGGGATTCCATGTTTTATGGGAACATTTTATTGGCATAATTGTTTTTATTCAGTAAAAATTGTATATTCTCTCCCCCTACACTAACCCCACCCCTAAACCACAGAAAATTAACTGCATTTTTTGGATTTCAAAAATACAAACAAACAAACACAGTTTAGTATGTTTTTTTATGCCATTTGGTTTATGATGACACAGGAATAGACAGTATAGACTTTATTACTTTATAGAATACTATAAATTAATGTATTTTTTTTTTTTACATCATTCTGTAATAAGATGCCACATCAAATCACAGTAGTGAGTTATTTTAAACATTCGACTGACATTATATTGAACAAAAACATGATATTAATGTGATAAATTATTGTGTTTTTATGCTATGCTAAGATAACATGCTAGCCCCTGAGCACCTGTTGCAACAAAAGCATGTTTCCTCACCTCAGTTTACAGCTTGAGTCTTGTATCAGGTCAAGGAGCCGCTGCTTGGAGGATCCGATGTAATTGTTACTCAGATCAAGCTCTTTTAGAAACTGCAGTGCTTTTGTGTTTGTCAAAGACTGAGTTAAAGGAGAAACATCTGTGATGCCACACTCATTTAGACTAGAAAGAGACACACAGACAGAAGAAAAAAATAATTTTTACTTTCATGTTTGCCTTTCCCTCAGCAAAATTTTGCAGGAAAAAAATCAGTCATCTCGATAGGAATCCATGTGATGAGAGACGTCCAGTGTCAGAGAAATTCACATATATGAATTTTACATCAATATCAAATCTGACAGGAAAATTCACAGTTGCTTGATTTGATCATCAGACCAACACTAAATATTCAGGACTATCGTTTAATTTTGTCATTCTTTAAGAACAAAGTGTTCAGAATAAAGAAGCTGTTTGGAAAATGTTTCACACATGCTGGTCTACTAATATTTAATTACTAATTACTAATTTAATTACTAATATCAGCTAATTAAATTACACATTAATGTAATTTATTTATTTTGCACTTTTTACTTTACGTAAGCTCTGTTTGGTTTGATGCATGTGTTCTAGGCAACTTGGTCATGCATTTATTCCACTGCTGTTTACTCTGTGTCTGAATTCATCTTATCATACTTGTACATTTTTCAAGACTGTGAAGTTACTGACTGATGGAGGGTCCTTATGCCACAGTGTTCATATAAAGCTAATTGATTATGAAATCATCATCTGCCATAGTGGCCTGAGGTTGGTACTTGGTGGGTGTCAATTTAAGACCCTGCTTTCATCAGATCACAAAACACATCACTAGAGAAAACTATTTTCCATAAAAATAATGTAAACTCAGGCTCTTCAAGAGATATTAGGTGAAAGTGATTTGGATAAATTGTTTTATGTAGAAGTGATTTTAAGTATTTTGATTCTTGTATTGTGAACATTACTGACCTCAATCTCTCCAGTTTACAGCGTGGATTCTTCAGTACTTCACATAAGATCTCCACTCCTTTGTTTTCTATTTGATTCCCACTGAAGTTCAGCTCTCTCAGGTGTGATGGGTTTAAACACAGTGCTGGAGACAGGAGGAGACACTGTTTCTCTGTAATGCTGCATCCACACAGACTGAGGACAAAGAGAAACAACAAATGTTCAGATGAATGTAAATTCAGCACGAGTGAGTGTCATACAGTAAAATACAACAACAAAAACATGGAAACTTAATTACAGAACCATAAACCATGAGAGGAGCATAACTAGAAGAAACTAGTTATAACTCAAACAAATCATCATCAAAACATCTGTGAGATATGAATGTACATTAAGACAGGTTCAATAACTGATTGAAAAACTGAATCAACAAATTTATTAGAAATATAATTAAATAGATTATTTATTTATTTAACATGAGAAAAATGAAGAAAATATTGGATGAATTCCAATTTTGCGTAGTTTACCATCACTAATACAAGTTTTGTATTAATACTAATACAATTTTATTTAAAGCTGCAGTACAGAATATTTTTGGGTTAAACCTTACCCAATTCATGACGGTGAACTTATAGTGATTTATAATTTGAGACAACAGGTCAGATTTTGTGGAAAATTTTAGTTTGATGTCATTTGTCTTTCAAAATATGTCCATAATCAAAGAGAAGATTGAATAATTACAGCATTTGTAATTAGTATGTAACTAATAAGCAACATTATTATTATTATTATTACACTTCCATTATTATTATTGAAATGGTCTGAGTTGTTATGTTCTGTTTAGTTCATGTTTAGAGTTTGTTTTTCTTTGGTCACATGTTCCCCTTTGTTCTCAATTTCCCGCCACCTGTTTGTTACTATGGTTTCTGATTTGATTAGTGTTTGAGTTCAGGTGTGTCTCTTTTATTAGTCTCGTTTAGTCCTCTATTCTCCTTGTATTTAAGCCCTGTGTTTGTTCAGTTCCATTGTCATTTCTCTGTTGCTTTCTACTGGTTGTTCGGTTTGTTTTGTAAGAGAGAGGGTTTTTGTTTTGTGAATAAACCTTGAGTGCTGCATTTAGATCCTGCCTCCTTCCTTGCTGCAACCCAGCTGTAACAATTATTCCTTCCTGATAAACTGGTGTTAGTTATCACTTAGAAAAGTAGGAGAAGCCATTGTATATTATAATTTGCTGTATATAATAAATTACTTGCATCTCAGAGCATGCAGATGAAACAAATGCATTGTCTTGCTTTTGAAGGTGGATACCTGCCGTTAAGGAATGCAGTCATGGTAATTGTACCAAACAACTTTGACAACAGATTTTGGTTCAGGTAATTCTGAATGGCCAAAACAGCATTTCAGATGCTGTGCAACAAGATCAGTCTTGGTTAGTCCAGTTATGTCATCCCATCGTGCACATGACTTTTTTAATGCGCATCAAGGAATGTATTTGGTAAACGTGTTTCCATCATGGTTTATGCACGCTTTCTTATCGAATAAAAAATTAACCCAACTCAGGTTTTTTATGCACATTTTTTAAATTTTTTTTTAATATAATTTAAGAACATCTTGGCATTTCCATCCATGCATCCATCCCAAAATGTGCATATAGGTGGATTGAAACAGCTATTGTTAAAGGGGAACCCCTGGTATTAAGTCTTGTATGGTTTAATATAACGTAAATCATGTCTCTTACTGAAATATGTAGTAGAAAACCCATGAAAGATTTATGTTACTTAAAAAATATATTTTTTAATATATATATTTTGGACAATGGGGGTGAAATTTTGTTTAGGTGTACAGTGCACCATAAGTGCTGTAAAAACCATGTAACTCCATCAGAATAATCTATTGTCAGTTTTTTGTCTTTTTTCACTTTGGTCTCATTTTGCAGATTTCAGCATCTGAAACTTTCTGCTGATAGACATACTGAATCATTAGTCCATTATCTCACAGTACTTCTTTTCTTCAGACAAGGAAATGCCAAAATACACAGTGCTATAAACAGTGTGACTGTCCTGTTGTCTTAAAATAACTAAATAATGAACTTTAAATCACACTGTAACTGCTGTACAGTATAATGATACTAACTGTAGTTTCTCCATCTTGCACTGTGAACTGCTCAGCAGAAGACCAAGATTTTCAACTCCAGAGTCTCCTGGTTCATTCCCGCTCAGGTCCAGCTCTCTCAGGTGTGATGGGTTTGATCTCAGAGCTGAAGTCAGGATAACACACTGCTTCTCTTTAATACTGCATTTACACAATCTGNAAAAAAAAAAAAAACACACACACACACGAAGAACAATGACTCAGATCTACGATGTCATGATCTTACTCTCTTTCCCCACTATTTTTCCCCAGAATTTTCCAACAATCCATGTTTTAACTGTTTTACAGAAAGCAAGAAGACAGAATCTCTATTATAAAAGAAGCAGTAGAAACAAGTGATTTTAATCACATATATAAAAAACTAACATGATCATCAAACATTAATCAGCATATAAAATAAGAATGCATGAAGCTAGAATCGAATAATTTTGTTGTTGTTTCTTCAAAAGCAGAGGATCTGTTCTTTATTTTGATACTGTATGTGCAGATATTCATCCAACAAAATATTCTGAGGGCCATGAAACTTGTGAAAATTACCAAAAATGTTGGCACTAGGGCTGTCAATCGATTACATTTTTTAAATTTTTTTATCGCAATTAATCACATGAATGTCATGACTTAACTCGTGATTAATCACTACTTAATCACACATTTTTATCTGTAATCTTAAAAAAAAATTTCTGCAATAAAACACCGAAAGCTCAGCCAAACTGCTGATCATAGCTGTACAGGGCATGTTTTTATTTCTCATCTCCATAAATATATCTAGTAGTAAAGCTAATGCAAGGGCTAGAAATCAATTAATCCTTTGCTGAAACTTCCTCGTGGAGAGTGCAGTTCATGGTTGCATAGCAATGACAGATGCCACGGGAGAGCAAGCGCTTTGGAAAGAAGGAGAAAGTGGCAAAACTGCGCTTTCCACGCGTTTTAGACGTGACGTGAATACCCATATGTTTAAGCCCTGTTTAAACCTTGTTTACACTGCACACGTCTGCGGTGCGTTACAGCTCCGGCAAGGTTTTGTTCCATCCTCTACGGACCGTCCTTCCTTCTGGTTTAATTGTGCTTATTCCTATGCCCTACTTTGTTTAGCTGTAGCCTAGGCTAAAGACAAAGTGAATACACTTAAAAGTCCAGTTATGGATGACAAGGATAAAAGATTTTCAAGTTTTTCAACTTTGAATCTGTTGTCAATTTATGGCCTCCTAGTTTTTTTAAATATGAGCGGGAATTTACACAGGGTGATTATTTTGATTTTATTTTGTATTTGAGCTGTACGGATTGTACGCAGCATCCATCAAAAATAGACTTGGCGCCTATCTTTAGCGCCTTCTGGGACACTTTTAAAATGTGCCGCGGTGCGGCTGGTGTAAACAAGCATTGCAGACACATGCAGTGTAAATAAGGGGTAAATAAGGGGTTATCCTTTGCTGAAATTTCCTTGTCGTCGTGGAGAGCACAGTTCATGGTTGCACAGCAACGACAACGGGAGTGCAAGTGCTTTGGAAAGAAGGAGAAAGTGGCGGCGCTGCGCTTTCCACGCATTTTTATACGCGATGTGAACCGCCCCTTATGGCTGAATCTCCACTTCAACAACGGGCTAGGCCACGGGTCAAACAGTATGCGTGCTGCGTTAATTGCACGTTAATAAAATTAGTGCCATTAAAATTCATTTGCGTTAATGCATTATTAACACGTTAATTTTGACAGCCCTAGTTGGCAGTAAAGAGTTAAATAGATACATTAGGCATTAATCTGTCATAGAGTGTATAGTTCCCATGGACTATTTCTAACACCGTCACACTAATTCTGTACGCTGGAAACTGTTGTAACAGCAGATGGGAATAGAATAACATTTCTGCAGAACAACATGTACACAATTAGTACATTAAAATTTGAATTGAATCAAATTAAATGTAATGCAATTACTTGTTAGTTAGGCAAGTAAAATTAAGTGTGACCAATAGGGAAATGTTGTAGTTCAGGTGAAATGCTGCAGTATACACAATGTAACCTAAACTCTGTTGTCTTTAACTAACTAAACAGTAAACTTTAATCACACTGTAACTGCTGTAAAATATAATGATACTAACTGTAGATTTTCCAGTTTGCATTGTGGGTTCATCAGTAGATCACTGAGGTTTTTAAATCCAGAGTCTCCTAGTTTATTCCCGCTCAGGTCCAGCTCTCTCAGGTGTGACGGGTTTGATTTCAGAGCTGAAGTTACAGCAGAACAACCTTTATCTGTCATATCACAGCCTCTTAACCTACATTATGAGAAAGAAAGAACAAGAAAAGACAGAAGACAAGAAGATAACTCTTTATTCTGTAAAGTCATATCCTTTTCGTAAACAAACAAAACAAAAAAGACATTCAGAGAAAGAGAGATCATCATTCAGGGCTGTACACTGAGACATGCACTGAAAAAAAGTGAAAACATTATGACTACCTTCCTCTATTCCAGCTTTTTTTGGAGTGTGTTGCAGCCATCAAAATCAAAATTTGTTTATATTTACCACATACAATTAAGTTAGTCAGTGAAAAGATTAAAAATCCTTTCTTTGTACTTTTTGTTAGTTAAATAAAGGTTCAAGAAAACTGAATCAGATTCTTGATTTGATCACATTTTACAAAATATGACAACTTTTCTGGGCATGAGGTTGTATCATTATTATGTATTTATTTATTATTATTATTCATATGACAGTAATAGCTATAATAAATGAAAATGTATATTTCTTAATGTATATTTTTTACTTTACAGTAGAAAAATTACATTTTTTTAAATTTCTTCACTTGCATTAGATAAACTCTTGAACTTTTTTTTTAGTCAGAAAACTGAAAACAGATTTATAAAGGTGTCTCATTACAAATTTAGTCAAATACTATAATAAAATGCATAACTTGTGCCTGCTACGTTCCTAAATACACAATAAATTGACAGCACATGCAGAGCGTCAGAGTACAAATGTTTCATTGTGTTTCCCTGTGACCCAGTTTCCCAGTGTGTCTGATTATTGATTCCATTCACCTATCCTGTCAATTATCTTGTTATTTCCCTGATTATTTATACCCTGTATTCTCCCTCATTCTCTGTCTGTTCTTGTCGGTTAAATCGTGTTAATGTGGGTATCTGTTCTGATTGCTTGAGGTTTTGTCTTTAAATTCCATTATTATTGTTCTTCTTCATCTTCGTGCTGTTTCCACAGTTACGTGACACAGAGATGGAGTTCACTGCATTCATTCACTGTGATCTGATCAGTTCTTAGATGTGGAAAACATCAGATCACAAGACCATCACATCAACAAAGTGCACATTTCACTTTGAAACGCACAGCTGAAGCAGGCTGTATACATATTAAATTGAATCACAATCTTTTGCAGTTTGATAAGGGCACAAAGCCATATTGCACTTTCAATTTTAGTTAATTTACAGAAACTTTTCCAAAGAAATAGTGCAAAACAATGTTAGAGACTTTTTATGATATCCTGAAAAGGTTTGAAATATGGTAGGTCACCAGAGTCTAAGTAAAGGGAAACAATGTAATTATAATTAACATGCATTCATAGCATGCATGATGAACTGCACTATATATTATAGTTGTTGTAACAGTAACAGGTGTTTTATACTTGTGCTATGTAAGGCTGTAACTAAGAATTATTTTGATGACTGACATGACTAATTAATAATCAAATACATTATTTTCAATATTGATTAAAGCAATTTTTGTATGTTAAAATAAAGTTTATGTACAGCTCTGTCATTTATTTCACCAGATCACTAAATACTACTGAGAATAATTTTTCACAAAAAATGAGAGAACAGGTATATAATGTTGAAGTAATTTTAAGCATTTTGATTGTTGTCTGTGAATGTTCCTCACCTCAATCTCTCCAGCTGACAGCGTGAATCTTTCAGTAGATCAGATATGTGCTTTGCTCCTTTATGTTTTAGTTGATTCCCACTGAGGTCCAGCTCTCTCAGGTGTGAAAGGTTTGGAAATAGAGCTGAAGTCAGGATATGACACTGTTTCTCTGTAATACTGCATCCACACAGACTGAAGACACAAAGAGAAAAGACAATGAATCATATCTATGATGATCAAACTAAGATTTTTAAATATTTATAATTCTCTCTATGAGCATTTTTACAGTCTTTCTCTATAATGTTGATGACTTCATTCTGCACTTTAGATTCAATTCATATTTTCTGTCAAATCAAATGGAGCCTAAATTTGTATACTTCTTCAGGCATTGGGGGGATTTTTTTTTTAAATTGGTATTGGCCGATAAAAGTGCTTTTCCATGCTATCAGCTGATTGTACAACAAAAATACAACCTATAAAATTCGACTAGCAATTTACTGTCCATTTTATTTCGCTTTACAAATTCGCTTCCACAAATTCAGTGGTTCAAATTCGGCAGAAAATTCAACATTTCACATCCGGGAACTACAGGAAAAGCAGTAGAGTGCCGATGCATGATCTCCATCTGCTGTTAGTCTTCTTCGCCAGCAGGTGCCGCTAACGGCTGTTTACAAAGACCAGAGAAACGGCTAGTAAGTCATCATTCATTCATTCATTAAAACGGATTTACAGAAATGGAGCAAGCATAAGTGAATGTGTGATGATTATCAGGGACAGTATAAATGCAGAAAAGCTGATAAAGACACAAAAGATGCATTTATGTTTAATTCAGTGTCTTTTTAAAGTTACTTTATCTGTGTACATGTAAGCAGCTTTCTCTCCAGTGAACAAGATTATAACATTATTGCCCGATGCCGGTGTACAGGTCAAACGTTAAATCTGAGGTAGACGTATATTTCTCTCTGTTGTTTAGTTTCCTTAACTTTATATTGTGGCGCTGTGTTGTAATCAGGGGCAGATTAAGGTGGTCAGGGGCCCCTAGGCTGCTCTTTGTGTGAGGCCCCCCCTTAATCATTATGCTTTCTTGAAAAAAATTATTTAGTGCCATACATGGTCCACACGCATACACATACACATTGAGACAGCCAATACTACAGTTTTTCTTCTACGTTCCTTCAACTGGTGGACCACCACAGTAAGACAATTACCACATCACATAGGTAAAATGTGAAATTGAAAATCATAATAAATCATATAAACCAATATATAATACATAGAATAGGTGGAGGGTGAACAAACTCTAGGGTAAGGCTAGATGTGATTCCTCTATGAAATGTCTATGTCATGAAATAATCCCTAAACACATCCCAAAATAAATGCAAAAAAATGTGATCTTCAAATTCTGAATGAATTAGGCCTACATTATGGAAGCCCGTTTCCACCACTAAATAAAAAAATAAAAACAGTAATTGCGAATGAATGTTTTTTCTCATAATTGCGAGTTATAGTCACAATTCTGAGATATAGGCCTAAACTCGCAATTGTGAGGAAAAAAAATCTGAATTGTTACTATATTGTGAGTTTATATCTCAGAATGGTGACTATATCATGCAATTGCGAGTTTATATCTGGCAATTCTGACTTTTTTATTAAGTGCCGAAAATGAGCTTCATACTATAAAGCCTAGAAACCGTGCCCTCCCTTTATAACCACTAGCTGTCACTCATCTTAATTCATTGCAATCTCACAAAGTTCTGCTATCGATTAAGCTGACTGAACAATGAATATCTCATTTAGCCTACATAATAACTATACTTTTTTTGTTAAACATTAAATTATAACGTTAGGATTTGAGTGTGCAGATCTCAGCACTGGACACAAACTCATGCGTTCAAGAAATCATCAAGTAGCCTAAGTTTGTGATTGGCTACATTGCTCAAAAATACGTTGTAAGTAGAAAATCTGTTTATATTAGTTTCGACACTCTCAAGAGCACAGACAGAGTATTCGCGAATCGCGAGAGTGCAAAATTCAGTTAGAATTAAGAGTTCAGCTCGCGCACTGAACAAAACTTCGGTGTTTCAGCGATGACTAATCTGAACGCTTCTGATTGGCCATTGCAATTGTAAGCGCAACAGAATCGTGTGTGATTGGTTATAGGGCGCAACGCTGTAAAACGCGCAACATGAGCAGATCTATATTAAATGCCGCAACCAACACTTTTCATTTCATTTTCACTTTATTACTAGATTTAGTTTAAATGTGCAGATGCATTTTTGGCCAAGCCCCCTCTAATTTTTGACCCATTGCCAGGGAAGGCTATAGCCTCCTGGTTGTTTTCATTTTACAAAAGCACAATGTTTTCTGTTATTGTGAGTTTAAAGTAGACCCTTTACAGTTTATATTACTCTTATCTGTATGACCAGTATATCTTGTTCACGTTGTTCTTTTAACCTTTGTATTTTACGTTTTTTGTGCTCCACTATAATTTCTTTCAGACATTATGCCGCTATGTCGTCTAGCAATACCAGTGACGAAAATGAAAATGATTGACATTATTTGATCAGCAGCTGATTGGACAGATGTGAACCAAATGTCACATCTATCCAATCACCTAGTTTTTTATGTTTCTTATGGGCCAATGAGGGTCTTTTTTTTTTTCGTGCTGAACTTTTGTTTGGTCTGGCCAATCCGGGGCCCCTAGGCTGCAGCCTAGGTAAGCCTGTGCGTTAATCCGCGCCTAGTTGTAATACTAGTGTTTCCCTCATAGGATTCACCTGCCATCAGGACATATAAAACTCTTAACACAGCCTAATGGACTAGTACAGTGATATAAAAGACCAAACTCGCACCTCATTTGTAATGTAAGTTATACTATATAGACTACAAGAAAGCAGATACTCACATAAAGTTGGTTTACAAATACAGTAACAAATGTATTGCTCATGGATTTTTTTTACACATTCATCACACAATTTGTTCTACTTTGTTAATTTTATTTTTCCTGCTCATATAAATGCTTCGGCAACACAATGTAAAATTTGTATAAGCAGGATAATATACGAGCAGGAAAAATAAAAATGAACAAAGTAGAATGAATTGTGTGATGATTGTGTAAAAAAAGGAAAAAAAAAGGATATGTGTATGTACTTAGAGTGGGTGTGTTTGAATATGAATATGTATGTGCATGTGCGTGTACAAGAGCTTGTTTGAGTTCAAGTGTGTTTGATTTCATGTGTGTGTGTGTGTGTGTGTGTGTGTGTGTGTGTGTGAGTGAGTGAGTGAGTGAGTGAGTGAGTGAGTGAGTGAGTGAGTGAGAGAGAGAGAGAGAGTAGGGCGCATCACTGTCCGACCTGACGGGTAGATGAACACTTTACAGTTAGTCATTCTCTTTAAACGCTATTGAAGGTAGAAATGTGAATACCAATGTCATAACTTTAGAGACGGTCCCTAAATTTGTGATAATAAAACGTTCAGCGTCAAACCAACTTTATGTGAGTATCTGCTTTCTTGGAGCCTATATAGTATAACCTACATCACATATGAGGTAGAGTTTGGTCTATCACTGTACTAGTCCATTAAGCTGTGTTAAGAGTTTTATATGTCCTGATGGCAGGGGAATCTTATGACGTATGAGGGAAACCCTAGTATTACAACACAGCGCTGCAATATAAAGTTAAGGAAACTAAACAACAGAGAAATATATGTCTACCTTAGATTTAACATTTGATCTGTACATCAGCTTCAGAGAATGACATTATAATCTCGTTCACTGGAGAGAAATCTGCTTACATGTAGACTACACAGGGAAAGTAACCGTAAAGACACTGAATTAAACATAAATACAGCTTTTGTGTCTTTATCAGCTTTTCTGCATTTATACTGGCCCTGATAATCATCACACATTCACTTACTGCTTGCTCTATTTCTGTAAATCCGTTTTAATGAATGAATGAATGATGACTTACTAGCCGTTGCTCTGGTCTTCGTTAACAGCCGCTAGCGGCACCTGCTGGTGAAGTCGACTAACAGCAGATGGAGATCATGCATCGGCACTCTACTGCTTTTCCTGCAGTTCCCGGATGTGAAATGTTGAATTTTCTGCCGAATTTGAACCACTGAATAGCTAGTCGAATTTTATAGATTGTATTTTTAAACAGAATGAATATTTTAGAAGTGAAATATGAAAGGTGAATATAAATTACTGAATTTTTAATAATGAAAATATGTGTGAAATATTTTTAACTGAAATATTTACAGCTTAAATATACGACCATGTTGAATTTCAGCCCATAAAAATGCAAGCCTTAAAAATGCAATGCATCTAAATGCAAACACAGCTAATGTAATGCTTTTTTAATCTTTTTTCAATTAGTGCAATTCAACAAGCTTTTTATTTCAAAAACATTTGGCATTAATTTACTTCCATAGTAAAACCTCTGTAGATATGAAATAGAAGCTTTTGGAATTAAAGCATATACAGTACAGTCCAAAAGTTTGGAACCACTAAGATTTTTAATGTTTTTAAAAGAAGTTTCATCTGCTCACCAAGGCAACATTTATTTATTAAAAAATACAGTAAAAACAGTAATATTGTGAAATATTATTACAATTTAAAATAACTGTTTTCTATTTGAATATATTTCACAAAGTAATTTATTCCTGTGATCAAAGCTGAATTTTCAGCATCATTACTCCAGTCTTCAGTGTCACATGATCCTTCAGAAATCATTCTAATATGCTGATCTGCTGCTCAAGAAACATTTAATGTGTACAATTGTACAAAATATTTGTGTACAATATTTTTTTTCAGGATTATTTGATGAATAGAAAGTTCAGAAGAACAGTGTTTATCTGAAATCTAATCTTTTGTAACATTATAAATGTCTTTACTGCCACTTTTGATTGATTTAATGCATCCTTGCTGAATAAAAGTATTCATTTCTTTAATTTCTTTTCAAAAAAATAAAAAAAAATTCTCACTGACCCCAAACTTTTGAACGGTAGTGTATAATGCTACAGAAGCTTTGTATTTCAGATAAATGCTGTTCTTTTGAACTTTCTATTCATCAAGGAATCCTGAAAAAAAAAAGTACACAACTGTTTTCAACATTGAAAATAATCATAAATGTTTATTGATCAGCAAATCATCATATTAGAATGATTTCTGAAGGATCATGTGACACTGAAGACTGGAGTAACGATACTGAAAATTCAGCTTTGCATCACAGGAATAAATTACTTTGTCAAATATATTCAAATAGAAAACAGTTATTTTAAATTGTAATAATATTTCACAATATTACTGTTTTTACTGTATTTTTAATTAAATAAATGTAGCCTTGGTGAGCAGACGTAACTTCTTTTAAAAACATTAAAAACCTTAGAAATATTCAATCTGTGAAAGTTATTTTTATCTAAATGTCTATGTTTTTAATAGTTTGCTTGATTTTGATACATAACGTGATATATGATCTATAAAGTGTTTTGCAATTCAATATGAACCCAATAAGTACATTGTACTTATTTTTTGATGCAAGTAGTGGTAAAGGCCACTTAATATAAAGTGGGACCCAAAATACTCACGTGAGTGTGTTGAACTGACAGTGTTTATCCTGCAGTAGATCAGTGATCTGATTCACTCGTGTGTCTCCTAGTTCATGTCCACTCAGATTCAGCTCTCTCAGGAGTAATGGGTTTTTACCCACAAGTTCTGTCAAATATTTACAGGCTTCCTCTGCAGTAGGACTTCTCAAAATCCTGCAGAAGGGAAGATGAAATTTAAATGTCTTTATGGCTTTAAGCAATATGTGAGAAACATCAGCACAGAGAAAACTGGCTTGTGAAACTGCATGTTTGTGAACATCTATAGACTCACAGATCTGCTGTAGAGAGATACAGTGATACAGTGAACATGGGCTTGAAGGCATTAAACTGCAGTGTCAGAAACATTTAATACTATACTACTGAATACCATCAGTACAGCTTATTTTATTAATGAAAGAATATTGTGTATGAATATTTAGCATGCGTATTTATTTTGTGTTATTTCATCATGTCTTACCTCAGTGTCTTGAGTTTACAGTCTGGATCCTGTAGTAAATCATCAAGCTCCTTCAATCCTGATTGTCCAGGATCATTTCCTGTGAGATCCAGCTCTATCAGGTGTGAAGGGTTTGATCTCAGAGCTGAAGCCAGAGCTTTATAACCTTCTTCTCTGATACGGCAGTCTGAAAGTCTAGAAAAAAAAGACATTTTATAAAATTCATTAAGTTAAAAAAAGTTATTATATGATTATATTTTAAATTAAATTTTATTTATATTATATATTTAAACATTTCTTACTGTTAAACAGTGTTGGGGAGCAGCTAGCTACAAGTAGCAATGCTGCCAAAATAACTACATTTTTCAGTATCTGGACAGTAGCTCAGCTACTTTTAAAACATTGTAGCTTTTCCAGTAGCTAACTACTTTTTTCCAAGTAATGGTGTTGCATGACTAAAAGCTACATTCGATTTTGCATCCTGATGAAACATGAGCCTGTGAGGCACTGAAGTTGCACAGCATTGTCTTCTTACTAGATAACAAACTACATTTGTTCATTACCGCCATCTGTTGTTACATCATGCATTTTGCAACTTTCCACTGATAAGAGACTGTCTGATGATTATGTAAAGGACGTACAGGAAGGCTATCTACACTGAAGACTTAAAGTGTCTTTAAGTCTTTAACCCTGTGGTGAAAATCAAGTTTTTAATTTTGTTTATATGTCTATGTAGTGTTTTTAATATGCTTTAAGACAAACCATGTGCAAATTCATAAGTCAACACCATTGCTAGTATTTTATGTTTAAAACCAAAGACAATCAAAAACCCGCGATTTGAAATTGGTGGTGTTTGTGACGTCACAGACGACCTTGTAACCAATCACAACAACGTGCCGGCAGGCTTTAACATATCATTAACTATGACTGCTCTGAAGCAGGAAAGTCTCGAGAGAAGCCAGGTTATCCCAGTATATTTTCTGTTGATATGAAAAATTGTGTAGATTTAGCAATATAGCGAGTCTATTACGCTGTTATGATGAACTATAAGCCTTTCTCCACTGACGTTCTGAGTTGTTCAAAGCGTTTGTAAGGATACTGATTGTTAGAAGGCAGCTGTCTGACTCTGTCTGAGATAAGGAACGGGAATGGTGTGTGTAACATTAGCAACACATTATTAGCTGTTTCATAACGTAGTCAAGCAAAAGGCTATCCATATTAATTCATATTAATTAATGACAGAACCATCGCAAGGGCTTTGCCTAGTGCGAGCGCATAGGGGCTCGCGCTAAATTAAAGTGACAGCTGACTTGAAGTAAAGCCAATAACGTTTTTTTTTAAATAAATGTTTTTGTTCTTCGAAATATTTTAAAACTATAAAACATAGCTAAAACAATATTGCTCTGAACGTGAGCGTGTGACCGTGATTAATGCATGTCAGTCAGTGTGGAATCGCACGTCAAGTTCTGAGAGAGATATTCAGTCCATTTTAAATTCTGATTTTGGCTGCCTCTGGAATGGATCAAACTATAGATATTAGCCTACCTGATAACTTCAAGTAAACATGCTGGAAATCCACGCTCATTCAAGGATGTGCATTTATTTTATGTAGCCTATATCCACAACACAAACAAAAAATTGCCTCTTCACTGCAGCAACAGTATACTCTCTGAGCTGGTGTGAGTGAGTGGAGGTGGGGCTAATTTGCAAATTCATCCATATGTACTAAATGAGGCAAGGCTGTAGAGTTACATTCAAGCTATTTTAAGGTATGAAGACATTTTTTTCACTTAAAATTTTTTAAAAATTGTCATTTTGGTGATCGAAGATGAGTTAAGGGATAAAGTAATTGACTACAGGGGAACTTTAAAGTGCATGGAAGTTGAATAACAGCTTTTTAAATTTACCATTTATGCTGCTTTATTGCACTCTTTATCAAATGTATTTCTATTTTAATTACAAGGATGAACCACCATAGTTGTCTCTATCCCATTAGTTTTGTAATGAACCTAAAAGGTCACTAATCAAACTGAAATAAAACTGCAATATAGTAATGCACTTATTACTTGGCAAAGGCTGGTTATGGTGGGATTTCAAACAAAGTACGAACAGCTCATGATTTGTGTCTCAGAGCAGCTCTGTTCACAGTAAATAGCCTACTGCATGTGCTGTGAGTTTAACCTGCATTTTTCCTGTATATCCAGTTTAAGTTGCATATATTTTGTTCTTGTATTGATGTTACATATTTAGCAATTTTGCACTTTGACAGTAAGTTTGAGATATAGGCTATATTTTAGCTTTGTGTGCTTTGTATAGTTTACAAAATCAAACAATTGGGACACGTTTTGCCATTGAAATGACTGGGAAAAATAGTCCCAGTCAACCTACTCATTGAAACCATAATTGCATTACAATTAGTTGTTTTAAACACCCCAAATATTTTACTTATAACATTCTTCATTAACAATTATTCTGTTATTTGAAACAATGTCATTGTAAAACAAAGGAGGTTCAATAGAGTAGCTTCCTAACACTACTTTTAAAACAAATTGTACTATGAAAAAAAACCTTTTAAGTTAAGTGCAATAAAAAACAATAGTTCACTGAACTCACCCGAGTTTCTCCAGTGTGCAGATTTTGTTTTCTAATCCGTTCTGGAGTTTCTTCACTCCTGAATCCTGCAGATTATTGTTGCTGATGTCAAGCTCTTTCAGACTGGAGTTTGATCTCAGGACTGTAGCGAGAGATGAACAGCTTTCCTCTGTTAGACCACAATTACGGAGCCTAAAACAATGATCAGGAGAAGGAAAATTTACAAACACATATTCAGAGAAGTTGGTACATTTTGTAAAATGCAATAAAATTAACAGTCTGTAATTCATCCCTTTTCTTTAACCTTTATTTATTTACCACTTTTTAACTGTTTGGAAATTGTAGTTTTGCCTAATCTCGCATACAAGACTTGATAAGCCATACATTTTAAATAAGAGACAGATCTAGACTGTAGGTACAGTGTGTCTAAGAAACCACTATGTTCTAGCACGAACAAAGTGAGGACTGGCATTATCTTGCTTCCCAGATCTTAATGGAAGTAGGGGTGTGCCCAAAGCTTAAATCTGTATTTGGAAAGGCATGGAAAATGAATAATGCATTCTACTGAGCCCCTAAAAGGACACAATTATGGGCTTGCTAGTGGTAGGCTTTTACATTACAGTACATCAGGGGTACATCATTCACAAAACATTTTATCTTACCACTAAGAGTTCTCCTAAATAGCAGTAAAAGTTCTTAGCTAAGAGTTTCCTCTTAAAACCTATTCACAAAGTTGCTGAAATAAACATTTACTACTAAGGAATAGAGAGAAGTCTTGAGATAAGAGTAAAGGCGAGGTCGACCTCGTTTCTATGGATGATGTCAACACACTTACTAACTATGCACACAGTGATTGGCTGATGGGGAAGGGTCTCTGTCAGTTATTTATTCATAGAAATATTGTAGATTGTAGTATCATGTTGCCATATTCAAATAAATATTTTAAAATAAAAATGTTTTCATATTCAAATAAAGTTTTTAAAACAGGCTAAGTACCACTATTTAAACAGGTATATATTCAGCTAATTGTCAGCCTCTTACATGCCTACATCTCGAGAGATTGCAGAATTCAAACAACAAATTATGTTTTATAAATAAAGTTTGGGAGGAGCACATTCAAATGGTTTATCTAATCAGCTTGAGAGGAGGCATATATACACACAGCCGACGTGTACTTGACTGCAATGTTTTATTCTCCATCATTCAATACATTTTATCTGTACATAAATTAACATTAATGTTATGTCATCACAGATTAAAATCTATAAATCAAAATACTTAATGCATTTATGAAGAAAGACTTAGCACTCAAGGCTCTATCTCTATTGCCTCAGTTGTGTACAGTGTCTTTGGGTGGACTGATGAGGCCGATTGCTGGCAACAGCCATTTTAGTGATTTCTGATTTGGTCTTAGTGACTTAGGAGTCCTAGGGTACTACTCCTAGGGTTGGGAATCGTGAGAAATTTTCCGGTTCCGATTCCGATTCTGCCTAACGATTCTGGTTCCATTAAAATAATTAAACGACTAATAAAAAATAGTAGTAAGGGAAAAATGCACAATACTCGACTCAAACAGTCCTTTTTGTGTTTATTATTCTTGTAAAATGAATTGAACAGATGTTAATCTCAACCAATTCACTAACACCTTACAATAAGGTTCATTAGTTAACATAAGTTAACTACATTAACATGAATTAATAATGAACTACATTTCTACAGCATTTATTAATTTTTGTTAATGTTAATTTCAACATTTACTAATACATTATTAAAATTAAGAGTTGTATTTGTTAACTTTAGTTAATGCACTATGAAGTAACATGAACAAACTATGAACGGCTGTATTTTTATTAACATTAACAAAGATTAACAAATTTATTTCTCATGGTTAGTTCATAAATGAACCTTATTGTAAAGTGTTACCACAAATTAAGATGCTTGAAAACACATGAAGATTCAGACTGTCACAGACACGCCAGGCTCTACAGTTACTCAGACACAGTGCACGTCATCCCCTGAGTATTAATCACTCACACCTGACACTTATCAGCACCATCATCAGCAGCACTACTTAAAGACACAGCAGCACACCCAGTCACTGTCCGGTCTCGTTAACGCATACTTACCTTTATGCTTACCTCCAGGACTCCATTGAAGTTACTCACCTGTCTCCAGCGTGTTCTTCGTCTCCTAGTGATCTCCTCGTCTCATGTGAGTAACTCTTTGTCTGATCTGCTCCAAGTCTGCCAGCTCTCCACGGTTCCTGTAATTAGAAAGACAAGTATCAGCTCTACGATCACATCTGCCAAGAACTTCACCTGTCAGCACTCACCTGCACTCTGCTCACTTCTCTGGTTGTTCAATAAACATCTCTTATATTCCATCAGCGTCTCTGTCCCCTTCTGTATTATAACAGAAGACCAGACCGTAACTGCCTGAACAGCCAGAATGAGCGCCCCGGATCCGTTTCAAGATCTCATCAACGCACTTCGACGAACACTCTCCAGCACTCCCCCGACAACACCACCAGCGCACACTTCCGCATTCCCCGCCGCTTCTTCACCACTGGCGGTCGCCAGTCCCATGGCTAAACCGGCGCCCTTCTCTGGTGTAGCGGAGGACTGCAACAGATTCCTTCTGCAGTCTTCGCTGGTCCTGGAGATGCAACCGCACCTGTACCCTAATGACAGCGCAAAAGTGGCGTTCATAATCTCTCAACTCAACGGTAAAGCACCTCGCTGGGCGGAACCGCTCTGGTCACAGAAAAATCCCATTGTCCAGTCTCTCTCCAGTTTCATTGCTCACTTCAAAGAAGTTTTTGGAAAACCTGCTTGAGATTCAATGATTGGTGAGAGATTATATCAATTGAAACAAGGTTCCATGTCTGTGACTGACTAAGCTCTCCAGTTTAGAACCCTTGCGGCATCTAGTGGTTGGAACGAACGAGCCCTGATAACCACATACCGACAGGGTTTGGATCCACGTGTGCAGTTACACCTCGCTGCATATGAGGATTCCATCGGGCTAGAATGGTTCATCCAACTCTCCATCAGATTCGCCACTCATATGCAGTCGTGTCTCGAAGAGCACCAGGGCCAGTCGCTCTTTCCATCATTCCTCCACCAACCAGAATCCGTCAGCTCCCCAGAACCAGCCAACGAACCCATGCAAATTGAAAATTCATGTCTGTTATCAACTGAGCGGCAGAGATGGCTGATCCAGAACCTCTGCCTGTATTGTGGTCAAGCTGGGCATTACATTTCAGAATGCCCCACTCGCCCCGCTTGACCTATGGTGAGTGTTATCATACCTTCGATTAATAAGATGAAACCACTTACTATTGCTGTAAACCTTACTGCTGCCGACTTGTGTCTTCCAGTTAATGCCCTCCTCGATTCTGGGTCAGCCGGGAGTTTCATCTCTGGAGCCCTCTGCCACCAGCTTGAGCTCAAAATAGCAGCCACGCCGAAGACCTACCAAATCCACTTGGTAACTGGAAGACCACTAAGACAAGTGCGCTACAGCGTCAGCCCTATTCAACTCCAAATCGGCGTTCTTCACATGGAAGAGATCCATTTGCTGGTTCTGGAGGACTCCACCGCTGAAGTGATTTTAGGGCGCCCATGGTTGGAGCAGCACAACCCCATCATCTCGTGGAAGGCAGGAGAAATCCTGGAGTGGGGTGACAAATGTTTCGAAGATTGCTTTTCTGAGTTTCCTGTTCCAAGTTCTCCACGTTCTGAAGAAGTTCAAGTCTGTGCTACATCTGTTGAAAGTCCACTTGAAAATGTTACTTCCAATTCAGCGATGTTTCTGTCCCAAGAAGGCCTCCACGCTGCCTCCACAACGGCCATGGGACTGTGCTATAGATCTACTTCCCGGTGAGCCAGTGCCCAGAGGAAAGATTTATTCCCTTTCCATCCCAGAGGAGAAGGCCATGGAGGACTACATCAAAGAGGCTCTGTCTCAAGGCTAAATACGCCCGTTTACTTCCCCTGCTGCTTCAAGCTTCTTTTTTGTGGCGAAGAAGGACGGAGGCTTGTGGCCCTGCATCGACTACAGAGCCCTTAACAAAATCACCCTTAGTAAAATTCATATACCCACTTCCTCTCGTCCCCTCAGCGCTGGAACATCTCCAAGGTGCCACTCACTAAGTTGGACCTCCGAAGCGCTTACAACCTTATCCAGATACGTGAGGGGGACGAATGGAAGATGCCATTTGTGACCCCTACTGGTCACTATGAGTATCTTGTCATGCCGTATGGGCTAGTCAACGTCCCCTCCATATTCCAGGATTTCATCCATGAGGTGCTCCGGGAGTTCCTGCACAAGTCAGTTCTGGTCTACATCGACGACATCCTGATCTACTCCCGGAGCCTGGCCGACCATCGCCGCCACGTTGCGGAGGTCCTGCAATGCCTGAGGGCGTTTAACCTCTTCCTGAAGGCCGAGAAATGTACCTTCCACCAGCCCTCAGTGCAGTTCCTTGGCTACAACATCGATCACAGTGGCATCCTTCACTTACACAATAATAGAGAACAGCACAGACTAAAAGATCTTTAGATATAAGAAACTGTTTCATTTAAAATAGAGAAATTAATATGGTTAGTCCAGAGCTAGCATCCCAACAGCTGCCATATTAAACTGTTGTAGCTTATCCATGTTGTGTGCACAAAATAGATGCTGAACACAGTCTAAGCATGACATCATAGAAGCGCTAATTAAAGCTCTGTTTTGTCACTGATTTTGGCCCTCCAAAACCATTTTGACCTGAAACTGAAAATAGCTGTTTTGGCCAAAACTGAAATACCATTTTTCAATTGGCATCCCTAATAAATTCTTTGCAATCTTACATTCAGAAATTTTATTTTTTTTAATTGTTTGACAATTCTCTCATGAAATTTGGCACAAAGTGGTGAGCCATGACCCATCTTTTCAAAACTTTTCTTTGTACATTTGTCTGATACTTAAATTCTATTGAATCTTTATTTAACTAAGATTTTACAAAATTTCCCTACTTTTCTGAAAATGGGGTTGTACAAGTACTTGATAACAACATTCAGTGAGTACTGAGTATTTCTAGTGGCTTTTGTACTGGAGGAACATTTTCCTGCATAAACAATGAATGCTGCCATTAAAAATTCTAACTTCCAATTACATGCTCTGGTAACACTTCAGAATAGGTAATGTGACACCCTGTTTGTATATGTCACAGGAATAATTCTTTTTTTTTTACATCCTTCTTTCAAAGTATCTGATTGTTTTACTGTGCTTATGATATTGTTTCAATTAGTGTTATTATGCTGGATTCGTGATGCGTAATACCCTCATGTGGACAGTAGGGGGAGACAAGGTGCTGATCAGAGACTATATGGGTAACTATGAGTCGCAGCGAAGAAGCCGCCATTATGAGAGCGACTCTGTTATTGGAAGCATCATAACCTTGTCTGACTCATTGTTTGTTCAAACAGGTGGGTGAAATCGATCACCAAAGACTTAAAACATGAAACAATATGTTAATAACATGTTTATGTTGTCTTAGGAGGATAAAATAGTTTATGAGTAACGTTAAGATGTGAAAACGGGACAGTGTTGTGTTCACGAAAATAGCGTTTCATTCGCGGGAGTCCCGCGTCAGGACTAGTATTGATATAATAAAATCTGAATGGTTAAAGGCTCCAACACGCTGAATACCCATAGTAATGTCATGTTTGTTGTATTTATAGTGTTTATAGTATATAGAGTTGTGTATGGATAAATGATCAGAGGAATATATGTATATATAATCTTTGAATATTATATATCTGTAGTCTTTGAATATTATATAGTTATATACGGTTGATATTTGTATAAGATAAAATGTTTTAATTATCTTTCTTCTAAATAAGTAAAACGGCTTTATCCAGTAGTTCAGTTTTGCTTATATAATCAGTGTTTTGCTCAAATATTCAGTTCTACAGTGGTTAGTCATACAAATCTGAATATAAAACAGAGATGGTGAAACGTGATGTATGTTTATGGTAAAAAGTTGTGAGTTATCTGAGAGATACTACCTGAGCATAAGACAAAAGATGCTTATGAGGATAATGCAACATGGTTATTGGTGTTTGGTTGAAATGAGTCACATGTAAAGTGACATAAGAGTGTGAATTATACATTTATATATTTGAATCATTGTAATAAAGATTATGAGAGCGACTCTGTTATTGGAAGCATCATAACCTTGTCTGACTCATTGTTTGTTCAAACAGAAAAATTGACTGCAGCATTGTCAGCCGGACGGCGGGCGTGTTACAGTAACACATTTTGACTAACTACAACTTTTTTCTTAATAATCTTTTTACTGTTTATTAATAGTTAAAGGTACAATATGTAATATATTCGCAGTAAAATATCCAAAAACCACTAGGCTAGTGTTATATATTTTGTCCAGCTGATTACTAACAATATCTCTAATGTTTTCAACTACTTGTAAATCATGAGAAAATTCCCATTCTAAACAGTGACACGGGGCAGTGCAGTCGCCTGTCAATGACGTCAGTTACCCTTTGTTACCGCCTTTACTGACGTAGAAACCACATGACAACAGTGTCGTGGACAAATACGGAAGTAGTGTCTAGCGTCCAGCAAACCACTAGCTTGCTTCAAGCAGTTCCTTATTTACTTCTTGCACGTTTTATGGTGGATTGTGTTACTTATTTATGGAACATAATTACTGTTTACCATCTGCCGCTGGTTCTGTCGACAAGGACAGCTCCCGTAAACGTAAGCGTACGGGCCAACCAAACGACCCAAGAAGAGTTTGGGACAAGAGGAGTGAAAGAGCGAGGATCAATATCGGTGTTGTATTTTCTAGATGGAGAGAGCTTCGCGACAAACTTCACCTAGAAAGAGATGCAGATCTCGCTTGTGTTTTACTCGACAGGTGAGTTGTTTTGATTCGTATCTTTACAGAAAACATATGCCATTATAACGATCAACACGATTAGTATTATGGGGCATACACGCCAAACGCGGGGCATCACGTCTCTAGACCCGCGCTAGGACGCGTCTGATCCATAGTCTGATCGCGTCTTTGCATTGACTTTGTATGTAATCTACTCGCGCAAATCGTTGAACTCGCGTTTGCTATGTATGCCCACTTATTGTGTTTGAATGTACACGAGTGTATTTGTTGAACAAGTGGTAATCGTTTTCATATCATCTGACTAAACAGTAATCAATTAATTTGATAATTTACTGTCAAACTATATTTGCTGTATTGTATTGCAATATAGCATGACACAATATGTGATGGTGGCATGTGAAAATTGTCTTTTTCAGACACTTACGAAATCCAGTATTGGATAGATTTTGTTAGTAGCAGCTACATTGTAGTTATCATAATTTTACATCATAACCTCACAATAAAAATTGTGCTGTCAATACATATGATACATATGGTAAAGCGGAAGCAGCGCCGGCGACTGTGGCATAATAAAAGTCCCGCTGCTCGTGAAGCGTGTGTTGTGCAATCGCTCCAGCTCCTCGTTCAGCTTCCACAACACTCGGTCCTGCTCTGCTTCATTCTACAGTAACGTTAATAATCGCATCCATTGACATGTTTTCTTCCCAAGTCCTGTCTGTTGAGGTGGAGACCACATGTCCCAAGATTCCACACTCAAACTTGCCGTCATCAAGCTACACCTTTGTTTTGAATAGGCCTCTAGCGACCTCTAGCGGATAAGATTATCACATACTGCACCTTTAAGGTAGTTGTTGTACCATTTAAGTTAAGGTATTGAATAAGATTAAGAGAAAAAGGTTATGCAGAGTAAGACATTAATATGTGCTGTATAACTAATAATATAAAGCCAATATTATAGTAATATTCAAGCTTTTTTTAAAAAAAAACAAAAAAACATTGATATTAACTATACAAACTACAAATTCTTTCTGTCCGTATTCAGCGTGTACCTGTGTTAACGTACACAAATTGCGTTTTTGGGAAATGACTACAAACTGTTTTTTTGCAGATGCAGAATAGAGATCAGACTAAATAAATAAATAAATACCTTCAGATATATGGCCAGTGGAACAGTGCATCTATTTTTATCATTGTTCAAATCATCCCTTGGGCCAGATTGGTCACATCTGTGGACTGTATTCAGCCCACTGGCCGTAAGTTTGACAACCCTCGCTTACAGTGTTTTGGTCACCTGATTTCTTTGAGATACTTTAAATGTACAATAACAAGTGAACACAATACTCACATCAGTGTGTTGACTTTACAGTGCTTGTCCTGCAGTAGAGCAGTGATCTGATTCACTCGTGTGTCTCCTAGTTTATTTTTACTCAGATTCAGCTCACTGAGGAATAATGGATTTTCACCCAAAATTTCTCTCACATACTGATAGGCTTCATCTGCAGCAGGACTTTGTAAAATCCTAGAAACAAAGACAGTACATTCATATTTCACAACTGTATACTGCACAGCTTCCTTCTACAATAAAGTTCATCTTTACACTTCTTAGGTTCTTTCACACCAAATGTAATGTATTACAAAAAATGTTAATGTTAAGATATAAACAAGTTTTTAGATGGTAAAAGAATATTGATGGTGCAGAAATATAGTTTGATGGTTTAATTCACTTTCAGATAAAATCTTAAAACTATTGCACTTTAATTTGTAGAAAACACTCACCTCAGTGTTTTCAGTGAATGGCACAAAGTCTTTTGTACATTAATGAGGTGTTCCACTCCTGATTGTCCAGGATCATTTCCTGTGAGATCCAGCTCTATCAGGTGTGAAGGGTTTGATCTCAGAGCTGAAGCCAGAGCTTTATAACCTTCTTCAGTGATACTGCAGTCTGAAAGTCTACAAAACATAAAAACTTAGAATGAACACTAGAACTAAAATAAACTGCTGTAAACACAGTCAGTTTTGACCTGTAAACAATAGTAAGTAACAATAATAATAGAGATAATAATAATAATATTAAAACTGTAAAGAAAAGGCATGCTGTGTAACAGTATACAGGATTTGTATATTCACTCTTAAGTGACAGCTGCCAAAAAAAAAACTGCTGCAATCTTTTAATTAAAGAACAAAAGACTAAAATAAAACCACTCACTGCTCTTGACTCAATAACTTTTGTAACTTTAATTGTAAGCATTATTATTTATTTAATTATTACAATGAACACTATCCAGTGTTATTTTACATTTGATTATTTCATTTCTGTTGTATGACCTGCCTGAAAAACATAAAGCCGTGTTTATTTCATTTGTCTTTTCATTCTATTGTACAGTGCCATCGTTTGCTATTTATTTGTTCATATTTTATTACTACAAAACAAAATTAAAAAACTATCCTTAGATTTTTCCCCACTTCTGAAGGTCAGTGGACTCAAATATATACAAGTGAGTGCTGTGGTGTTGAGTATATCTGATGGTGAACTGTACTCACTTGAGTATCTTCAGTGTTGATTTCTTCAGTCCCTCACAGATCTGTTTGACTCCTGAGTCCAGCAGACGACTGTTGTTCAGGTTCAGCTCTTTCAGGATGGATTTGGAGAGAACAGTAGCTAGAACTGAACACCTTTTCTCTGTCAGCTCACAATTATTCAGCCTGAACACACACACAAAAAAAAACATTATTTATTATTCAGTACATATTTAACACAGATTAGCCCAACAGCTCTTCATATCTGCTCACACATGTGACTGACAGACTTTTATAATGAATAAACAGAAAAGTTATAATGTATAAAATCATGTTGACTCACTTGATTTTCTCCACTTTGCTATGAGAGTCCATCAAAAGAGCCAAGAGCTTCTTCCAATCCAGATCTCCTAATTTATCTTCACTCAGATCCAGTTCTGTCAGTAATAATGGACTTATACTCAGAACTTTAGTGAGATACTCACACGCTTCCTGCGCATCAGGACTTTTCAGAAACCTACAGGAAGTAGAATTACAAATCAGACAATATTCCAATTTTAAGCTTCTTGCAGCTTCATCCTGAATGAGTCACTAAACAGAGTAGAATGATTAACTACAAGCATTTGTATCAATTAATTAAACCAAAATGAAATTTACAGCATGTAATAACCATAAAACAATATACAGAATGCAAACAACCAATATGGTTTTTTTTTATGTATAAGCAAACAACAGTAAGAGAAAATACAGAAATACAGTGTTTTCATCGTTTTCTGTTATAACTTCTTCACACAAACAAAACACATAAAACAGTATATCTTTAATTACAGTAGCTGATCAAAATGAAAACATGCCAAAAACTAATATTAACAGAAAATTATAATGTGATATGAGAATTTGTCCAAACACACGTGACACCGCCTGACAAATACTCTGAATCATTAACAGATATATGCTGAACACAAATTTAACAAAACTACTTACTAATAAAAATAATAGTGGAAATTCTATTATCAGTGCAATAATAATAACTGAAATTTCCCAGTGATCAGCCAATAATATCTCAGCCATTGATATATATTGCATGTCTAGTCCAGTGTAGTATTAATGTGTAGTGTGCGTAATATCTAGTTAAGATCATAGTTAAGATAATTGTCTCCAATTTATCACCTGATGGTCTTTAATGTGCAGTGTTCATCCTGTCGTAAATCATCAAGGTCCTTCACTCCTGATTGTCCAGGATCATTTCCTGTGAGATCCAGCTCTATCAGGTGTGAAGGGTTTGATCTCAGAGCTGAAGCCAGAGCTTTATAACCTTCTTCTGTGATACTGCAGTCTGAAAGTCTAAAAAAAAGAAAGAAAAAAACAGTTGGTGTTGTTCTTTTAGGGGACACAGATTATCGTATCACTTATGGGATTTATGAATGGCTTCTGACAAAATGTGACAAAAGTGTGCAAAAATGTATGCCAATATGTTTTTTTTTATATTATCAAAATCTCCCTTAGACATAAATACAATATATGCATTAAGCAAAACCTTATTAAATTAAATAACTTTAATAACATAATTTTATTAAATTAATAATCCCCAAAATTAAATTCCATAATTTTTGGATTTTGTCCTCATGTTGTTATAAAATTCATTTTCTTATGATGTTAGGGAGAATCTTAGCCTCAGTCATAGTGTAAACATAAACATGCAGAAAAGTACACAGATGAAAATACACACTTCAGTTTCTCTAATCTGCATTGTTTATTTTCCAACAGAGGACAGATCTTCATTATTCCTGAGCTTCCTAGTTTATTTTCACTCAGATCCAGCTCTATCAGGTTTGAAGGGTTTGAATTAAACGCTGAAGTCAGAGCAGCACAACCTTCTGCTGTAATACTGTTATTATTCAGCCTGAAGAAAAAGAAAGACAGGAAACATTCTTTAATTTATTTCAGCCACAATTAAAAATACAGTAACAGAAGGATAAAGTTATATGATAGATCAACTAATCTCATTCCTCAAATATTTTAAAGAGCAATGACAGTCTTTTATTAGACTTTAAAATGTAATTTAAATTTTAGTGTAATATCATAAGTATAAAACAATGTGAAATACTCACATCAGTGTGTTGAGTTTACAGTGTTTATCCTGCAGTAGAGCAGCGATCTGATTCACTCGTGTGTCTCCTAGTTCACGTCCACTCAGATTCAGCTCTCTCAAGAGTAACAGGTTTTTACCCACAATTCTACTCACAAACTGACAGGCTTTGTCTGCTTCAGGACTCAAAAACCTGCAGATAAGAAGATGAAGTGGGATTTAAATAAATAAACTTGATTTAAGGAAAAATAACATATGACTATGTGTGAAATGGTTCATTTTGTATTAGTGAAATAATCTTTATATAAATAATTGCCTAAATATTGTTTATTTTGTGTTATTTCATCACATCTCACCTCAGTTTCTTGAGTTGACACTTCTGATCCTGTAGTAAATCATTGAGCTCCTTCACTCCTGATTGTCCAGGATCATTTCCTGTGAGATCCAGCTCTATCAGGTGTGAAGGGTTTGATCTCAGAGCTGAAGCCAGAGCTTTATAACCTTCTTCACTGATACTGCAGTCTGAAAGTCTAAAAAAACATTTATTTTACATTAAAATAATACTGTAGTAAAGTCTTTTTTTCAGTGATATTTAAAGGGGTCATAAGCTGCGTTTTTTAAAAATTGTACATTGTTTGACTGCAGGTTGACTGCGGCATTATAAAATACTCAGTACATATCAAACCTTCTGGAACAGACAAACCAATAGTGACACAACCATTGTTATTCACACTTGAATGTTTCGACATTACTCTCAGATCCAATATAATCGGCACTGCAATATTTTTTTTTATTTTCAATCTCTCCAAAAAGCCTGCATCGAACTGCGTGTTGTTTAAAAACTAATCTGAAGTTAAATTAAGCAAACAAACAAGAAGTGTTTTACTAACACAATCTCATTGGAACTTCATCATAAATAAATTCTATCCACACTTTGGATGCAAAGCAATGCAAAGCCTGTGTTTTTCCACAACTTGGTACTTCAAAACATCTTTTAATCCTCAGAGTTGTCTATGTAGTTTTGTTGCTGGAGTAATCCTGTATTTGCTTCAGTCTTTTATTTACTACTACATGACATGCACAAAATCAGTGGGTGGGGCTAAAGAGGCAATGATGTATAAGTAGGCACTGATCTTCTGCAGAGGCGGTTTTTCATTGCACTACTATGTAATGTGACAATCTAAAATGAGTCCTTTTCTGAGCTTGGTTTCAATAAAAGCTGTTTTTGACTGATGAGGAAGTTTTGAGCTCTGAAATGTACAACATATTTTTAAATAATTAAAAAAAAAAAAATTCTCAGTTCACGACCCCTTTAACTTTGAACAAAAGAAATGTTATTAAAACAAACAAAAGTTGATTGAGCTAACCTGAGTTTCTCCAGTGTGCAGTTTGTATTTTCTAATACGTTCTGGAGTTTCTTCACTCCTGAATCCTGCAGATTATTGTTGCTGATGTCAAGCTCTTTCAGACTGGAGTTTGATGTCAGGACTGTAGCGAGAGCTGAACAGCTTTCCTCTGTTAGACCACAATCACGCAGCCTAAAATGATGAACAGGAGAGGGAGAATTTACAAACATAAAGTACTTGACGCCAACATGATTACTGATAATTTAGTTTTTGTCACCAGAATTCTAGCACCAGATGCTTTAAATCTACAATAATATATGAACACAATACTCACATCAGTGTGTTGAGTTTACAGTGTTTGTCCTGCAGTAGAGCAGCGATCTGATTCACTCGCGTGTCTCCTAGTTTATGTCCACTCAGATTCAGATCTCTCAGGAGTAATAGGTTTTTAAATTGAAGATCTTCAGTCAGATATTTACAGGCTTCTTCTGCATCAGGACTTTGTAACAACCTGGACAAGTAGAAGTACACTGACATTACCTGCTATATAGTGATTTATGCTCACAATGTTGTGAAGGGCTTCATTCATTTCAAAGCTTTTATTATTGTATTTTACAGTTTAATTCTCATCCACCTAAGATGGTTTTAGGACTGTTGAACAATATTATTTTAAGAACACTCACCTCAGTGTCTTGAGTTGAAAGTTCTGATCCTGTAGTAAATCATTGAGCTCCTTCACTCCTGATTGTCCAGGATCATTTCCTGTGAGATCCAGCTCTATCAGGTGTGATAGAGGGTTTGATCTCAGAGCTGAAGCCAGAGCTTTATAACTATCTTCTGTAATACTGCAGTCTGAAAGTCTACAGAAAATAAAAACACAAATTTAAATTAACACTGCATTTGAGATGAATTCATCACTGTAAATATACAAATATGACTAAATCACACAACAGCTTAACTTATCAGATATGCCACAGTTTTATTCTGCTATTAATGTGCAAGATTAATTATTTAATGGTCATCAGGAATCTGTTATTATTTGTCACATATGGTTGGTTTGAGTTTGTTCTAAATTTAGATTATTATAGTTATAGTAGCCTAAACATGTATTATTTCGTTTTCATTAATATTTACTTCGGGATACAGATCACGCTGTAAAGTTACTATGAAGGATTGCTCATGCCAAGACAAAAGTTCCTCAAAAAAAAAAAAAAAAACAA
>RJVU01050255.1:38443-56040 GCA_003731715.1 Anabarilius grahami | reverse complement strand
TCAACTACTAATATTTAACTTTTTTGTATATATATATATATAAAAAACATGGCTAACTTCATAGGCTAACATCCAGAAACATAAGATCTCTAAAAACATGTCATAAGAGACATTTTTTGATAAAAGTAGATTTTGTAAAAAAAAAACCATAAGTGCACTGTCAGAATAATCTATTGTCAGTTTTTAGTCTGTTCTTACTTTGGTCTCATTTTGCAGTTTGTCAGATTTCAGCATTTGAAACTGATAAGACATACTGAACCCTCATTCCATTATCTCACAATACTTATTTTCTTTAGACAAGGAGATGCCAAAAAGACAGTGCTATAAACAGTGTGACTGTCCTGTTGTCTTAAAATAACTAAATAATGAACTTTAAATCACACTGTAACTGCGGTACAGTTTAATGATACTAACTGTAGTTTCTCCAGCTTGCACTGTGATCTGCTCAGAAGGACACCAAGACTTTCAACTCCAGAGTCTCCCAGTTTATTCCCGCTCAGGTCCAGCTCTCTCAGGTGTGACGGGTTTGATTTCAGAGCAGAAGTTACAGCAGAACAATCTTCAGCGGTTATATCACAGGATCTTAACCTGCAATGGGAGAAATGAGAAAAACTTTCCATTCTGTTTCATTTAAATATCAAAGCACTATTTTCTTTGCTGTAAGTGAATATACTGACCTCAATCTCTCCAGTTTACAGCGTGAATCTTTCAGTAGATCATAAAAATGCTTCACTCTTGTGTGTTTTAGTATATTCCCACTGAGGTCCAGCTCTCTCAGGTGTGACGGGTTTAATTTCAGAGCTGAAGTCAGGCTGCCACACTGCTTCTCTTTAATACTGCATTTACACAATCTGAAGATTAAAAAAACAACAACAAAGAACGATGACTATGATGTCATCTTATTCTATTTCCCCCCTGAATTTTCCAGCAATCCATGTTTTCACTTTTTTACAGTAAGGAAGAGGACAGAAACAAGCGACTGATGTTTTCATCACATACATAGAAAAACTAACATGATCATCAAACATTAATCAGCATATAAAATAAGAATGCATGAAACTAGAATCAAATGATTTTGTTGTTGTTTCTTTAAAAGCAGAGGATCTGTTCTTTACTTTGATATATTGTATGTTCAGATATTCATCAAACTAAATATTCTAGGGGGGCCATGAAACTTTTGTGAAAGTTATCAAAAATGCTGACAGTAAAGGGTTAAATAGATACAGTAGCCATTAGTCTGTCATAGAGTGTATAGTTCATGGACTATTTTTAATACTGTCACAGTTCTGTATGCTGAAAACTGTTGTAACAGCAGATGTGAAAAGCACATTTCTGCAGAACAACATGTACACAATTAGTATACTGAAATTTAATGCAATTACTTGTTATTTAGGCACCTAAAATTAAGTGACCAATAGTAAAATGCAGTTGTACTTCAGGTGAAATGATACAGCATAAACAATATTTATAATTTATATTTTATAATCTTTAACTAACTAAACAGTAAACTTCATCACACTGTAACTGCTGTAAAATATAATGACACTAACTGTAAATTTTCCAGTTTGCATTGTGGGTTCATCAGTAGATCACTGAGGTCTTTAAATCCAGAGTCTCCTAGTTTATTCCCGCTCAGGTCCAGCTCTCTCAGGTGTGACGGGTTTGATCTCAGAGCTGAAGTTACAGCAGAACAACCTTTATCTGTCATATCACAGCCTCTTAACCTACATTATGAGAAAGAAAGAGCAAGAAAAAAAGACAGAAGAAAAGAAGATAACTCTTTATTCTGTAAAGTCACATAGTAAACAAACAAAACAAAAAAGACATTCAGAGGAAGAGAGATCATCATTCAGGGCTGTACACTGTGATATATACAAAGAAAAAATATCATATTATATATATATTTGATAAACAGTAATAGCTTACATAATGTAAATCAAATGCACTGTAAAATAAATGAAAATGTATATTTCTTAAATATGTATATTTTTTACTTTACAGTAGAAAAAATACCAAACTAATTAATTAAAATTAATTAAACAATTTTTTTTTTAAATTTCTTCACTTGCATTAGATAAACTCTTGAGCTTATTTAGTCAGAAAACTGAAAATAGATTTATAAATGTATCTCATTACAAATCTAGTGAAATACTGTAATAATCTGCCACAAAAACTTTGCAAATTATGCAAATATGAAAATAATGCATAAATTGTGCCCGCTACTCTCCTTAATGCACAATAAATTCACAGAACATGCAGGGATGAAGTTGTATAATTTATAATTTTCAGGTTTGTGGATCAAAAACAAATCAAAAACAGAAGAACGAAAAATGGGGATCCACACACATCAAAATATAGGCCAAAAAGCTCACATTCATTTGTTAAACAGAAGTCACAAACAGACTGAAGTTCAAAAGTGGAAGAAGTGCAATGTGCAGCAAAACGTTTTCAGGTTCAGCCCTTCATCAGTGCCATGTGCTTCTAAGCATCCACCTGCACAAGGCAAGATACTGTAAATGCTTTTGAAGGAGCGCTTGACATAAAGCATTATTCTGTTTCAGTCGTGACTCGTGCACTTTTCCTACAGCAGCTCTCTGTGTTCTCTGCAGTTTTCCATATGTGCTTTGTCCAAAGAAATGGGTTATTCCCTACTGTAAAGCGATGTGGCAGGCGGATGATTTTTGTGCACAGTGTGCAGACGTGACTAATCGATAACCAAATTATTTTCATTATCGATTACAAGTAATCATATTAATAATAAAATTGTTAAAATAAAAAAAATTGTTAAAATGAAGTTTATGTACAGCCCTATCATTTCTTTCACCAGATCACTAAATACTAAAAAGAATAATTTTTGACAAAAAAATGAGGACAAGTATAAAGTGTTCAAGTAATTTTGATTCTTGTCTGTGAATGTTCCTCACCTCAATCTCTCCAGCTGACAGCGTGAATCTTCCAGTACAGCAGATATGTTCTTTGCTCCTGTATTTTTTATTTGATTCCCACTGAGGTCCAGCTCTCTCAGGTGTGAAAGGTTTGGAAATAGAGCTAAAGTCAGGATATGACACTGTTTCTCTGTAAAACTGCATCCGCACAGACTGAAGACACACAGAAAAAAGACAACGAATCAGATCTATGATGATCAAACTAAGATTTGTAAGTAAGGAATAATTGACGATGGGCCGTTGAAAATAATGCACACCCAAGGTGGTAATGCGGTCACAATGCAAAGCGGAGTGTGCATCATTTTCTAAGAATTCAACAGCCGAAGTCAGTTATTCCACTTATACTATGGTTACCACACCTCAAGACACTGTTTCGATGTTGTATTTCAAGACATTTGTCAGGTTTTTGTCCTTAAAACACTTGTGTGTGGGAATGATTTCTTACGCATCTCATTCCAAGCCACCAAATGTCATTTCAGAACTAGTAACAGAGGCTTGAGCCTTGATACCAGACTAATACAGTTGATACAGTTATTAACGCAGTTTAAATAGAACCACACAGTTATTACCTCGCTGATAGTGAGAAATATCAAGTATCTTTTAAGTTGCTAAACTACTTTACTGATTAAAATTGTTTCGTCAGAGTAGCGCTGACAAAACGTTTCTGTGCGAGTGTGTGTACTATACCATATGTGTGTGTGTGTACGTTTGAAAGAGAGAGAGAGAGAGAGAGAATATGCGCTTTCAGGACACAATAACACTTATTTTGTGGCAAAAAACATGAAAATAATTTGTTGTTTTCATCCTATTGTTTATTATATTTATTTGCTTGGTCAGTGTCATTGTGGGTTTTGTTTCTTTTGAGGTTGTAGGCTGTAGGACTTACTGAAATAACTGAAATCATTTGGCGACATGATATGGACATTGTAATGCAATCAAGACCCCCCTAGAACTACTTTAGCCATGCGTTTCCCTGAAAAAATTTGCACACCTTAGAACGTTCAAGCATTCAACAGCCCCATAGTATAAATATTTGTAATACTCTCTATCAGCATTTTCAATTTCAGAAATGTCAATAATTTAGGAATTTTTTTTCTTTTTCTTGAAGATGCAAAAAGTACACAATTTCAGATCAACTATAAAAGTGGTACTTCCGTGTGTATGTCATCATTTGGGTGCTACATTTTTACAGTCTCTCTCTACCACCAAATCAATTAAAAAATGTTGATGACATCATTCTGCACTTAACATTCCATTCATATTTTTTCTCAAATCAAATGCAGCCTGCAGCATTGTGGGCGGATGAAATTTGTTTTATTGGTATTGAATGATAAAAGCGATTTTCTATGCTATCGCCCATCAGCTGATAGTTTAAAAACAGCTGATGAACAGATAAATACCAGCTGATAATGATTGGTGGCTGAACAATTGGTACATCACAATTTGCTTTGTTTTGGAACAGGCACTAAATTGTGTTGCAGCTCAAGTCATATGTTTAGACTAGACACCTGCTCAGGACAGATTTTTCNTAGACTGATTGGGACAGATTCAGTCCCGCTCACAGCCCCACCCGCCAGATACTGTCCTGCTCCTATAAAAACATATGTAACCTTCTTCAGCTCCCACCTGCAACATTCACGCAACTTACATAGATCACTATTGTCCAAGAAATTTCCATGAAATAGTTTCAAGTTACGTGTCGTCTTGCCACAACATTATAGCATAAACGCTCTTGACAGAATATTTATTATTAAAGTATCAACATTCAGTTAATTTAACAGAAAAGCAATCATAGGCTACTATGCATAGTTTGGCAAAAAATAAAAATAAAAATGCTCGCTCCCATTATAATCACTAAAAAGATGACACCTCGGTACATTTTGATCTCACAAAACTCTGTTATAATCAGTGAAGTTGACTGCACAAATAATCTTTATAATGTCTACACATTGTTATATTGAGAGGACTCATGCATGTGTGGAAATCCAGCACTGAACAAAGAACTAAGGTGTTTTTAGCAGTGAGTGGATTCTAACTTAAATACATCTGATCATCTGATTGGTCATTGCATAAAAATTCAACAGATATGTCTGTGATTGGCTACTTTGCTCAATGCTGCAAAAAGCTGTTATAAATAAAATCTCTGCGTATTTTTACATTTGTAAAGCAATTTTTATTTTATTTTAGTTCTTGTAGTTGCTTTTGTGCAATAGATGAATAATAATTTATTAGTTTTTATATATTTTATTTGTAGATGCTTCTATTTGAGGAAGTCCCACAATTCATTATATTCTCCCACAACCTGTACGTCTTCCCATCAAATCTTGTCCTTTGCCACACACTGTTGATTTCTGATTGCAGGTCTCTATCTCCAACCAAATTTATGCACACATCAACATACTTTAAAGTAAAACTATAAGCTTTTGGAATTAAAGCACATACAGTATACGTACTTAAATTATATACAATCTGTGAAAGTTATTTTTATCTAAATGTGTGTTTTTAATTATTTGCTTAATTTTAACATATAACGTTATTGTAGCTGCTGAGAGAAAAACTGCTCTGACTCAAACAAATGAGAAAATAGTATTTTCCACTACTGTAAAAGTAATATTAAATGTAATGTAATATTTTATGTCACAAAATACTCACGTGAGTGTGTTGAATTGACAGTGTTTATCCTGCAGTAGAGCAGCGATCTGATTCACTCGTGTGTCTCCTAGTTTATGTCCACTCAGATTCAGCTCTCTCAGGAGTAACGGGTTTTTACCCACAAGTTCTGTCAAATATTTACAGGCTTCCTCTGCAGTAGAACTTCTCAAAATCCTGCAGAAGGGCAGATGAAATTTAAATGCGTGTAAATATGTGAGATACATCAGCACAGAGAAAACTGAATTGTGAAACTGCATGTTTATGAACATCTATAGACTCACAGAACTGTGTAGAGAGATACAGATATACAGTGAACCTGGGCTTGGTGGCATTAAACTACAGTGTCAGAAACATTTAATACCATACTACTGAATACCATCAGTACAACTGTACCTAAACAAAACTCAATAATCCCCAAAGGAAAACTTGTGGAGCTTATTGTATTACTGAAATAATATTTTGTATGAATATTTAGCATGTATAGTTATTTTGTATTATTTCATCACATCTCACCTCAGTGTCTTGAGTTGACAGTTCTGATCCTGTAGTAAATCATCAAGCTCCTTCACTCCTGATTGTCCAGGATCATTTCCTGTGAGATCCAGCTCTATCAGGTGTGAAGGGTTTGATCTCAGAGCTGAAGCCAGAGCTTTATAACCCTCTTCTCTGATATTGCAGTCTGAAAGTCTAGAAAAAAAGACAGTTTATAAAATTCAAGTTAAGTTTGAGATATAGGCTGTATTTTAGTATTTTGTGTTTTGAATAGTTTACATTTAAATGACTGGGAAAAATTGTCCCAGTCAACCTGAATTCAACCTACTCATTGAAACCATAATTGCATTACAACATGTTTTAAAGGCCCCGTATATTTTACTTATAACATTCTTCATTAACTATTATCCAGTTATTTGCGACAATGACATTGCAAAAAAAAAGCTAGCTACTTTTTTGATAGAAACTTGTAGTGTAGCTACAAGCTTGAACTTAAACTTAACCCTTTGTAAAATCCAAGAGCTCTCTGACTCGTCCATAGACAGCAATTTAATTACTCACAAATTAATATCTTAATTATATCTTAATTTGTGTTCCGAAGATTAATGAAGGTCTTGCAGGTGTGGAATGACATGAGGGTGAGTAATTAATGACAGAATTTTCATTTTGGGGTGATATAACCCTACTTTAACTTACTAGTAGCTTGTAGCTGGTCAAACTACAGTTTCAGAGTAGCTTGCCCATCACTGCTGTTAAAACATAAATTGTACTATGAGAAAGAAAAAAAGCAGTTTAGTGAACTCACCTGAGTTTCTCCAGTGTGCAGTTTGTATTTTCAAATGCGTTCTGGAGTTTCTTCACTCCTGAATCCTGCAGATTATTGTTGCTGATGTCAAGCTCTTTCAGACTGGAGTTTGATGTCAGGACTGTAGCGAGAGCTGAACAGCTTTCCTCTGTTAGACCACAATCACGCAGCCTAAAATGATGATCAGGAGAAGGAAAATTTACAAGCAAATTTACAGAGAAGTTGGTACATTTCGTAAAATGCAATAAAATCAAGTCTGTGATTTGTTCCTTTTCTTTAACCTTTATGTAACTGACCAAAGTACACAGAAAATATTTCCAATGTTTTCACTGACCAACTTAATTGTGTTTTGAAAATATTAACTAATTTTGACACAATAAAACAGTCACACTCCAAAAAATTTGGGACAGAGGCATGTTTACCACTATGTAACATCATCTTTCCTTTTAAATACACTTTTTAACTGTTTGGAAATTAGTTTTACAAGTAGTTTTTTTTTTTTTTGCCTAATCTCGCTTGATACAAGACCTAAGCAACTCAACAGTCATGGTCGTTGTTCTCTGATTCTCCTTTTCATGATAAGCCAAACATTTTCAATAAGAGACAGATCTGGACTGTAGGTATAGTGTGTCTAAAAAAAACACTATGTTGTAGCAAGAGTGAAGTGAGGACTGGCATTATCTTGCTTCCCAGGAAAAGATGTCATCTTGATGGAAATAGGGGTGTGCCTAAGGCCTAAATCTGTATTTGGAAAGGCATGGAAAATGAATAATGCATTCTACGGAGCCCCTAAAAGGACACAAATATGGGCTTGCTAGTGGTAGCCTTTTACATTACAGTACATCAGGGGCCATATTCATAAAAAGTTTTATCTTACCACTAAGATTTCTCCTAAATAGCAGTAAAAGTTCTTAGCTAAGAGTTTTCTCTTAAAGCCTATTCACAAAGCTGCTGAGATAAACTTTTACTAAGGAACAGAGGGAAGTCTTGAGATAAGAGTAAAGGCGAGAGTTGACTTCATTGCTCTGGATGATGTCAACATGCTTACTAACTATGCACACAGTGATTGGCTGATAGGGGAGGGGTATCTGGCAGTGATTTATTCATAGAAATATTGTAGAATGAGGTATTATGTTGCCATATTCAAATAAAGATTTTAAAATAAAAAATTTTACCATATTCAAATAAAGTTTTTTAAAACATAGCCTAAGTACCACTATTTAAACAAGAATATGTTTAGCTAATTGTCAGCCTCTTAAATGTCTGCATCTCGAGAGATTGCAGAATTCAAGCAACAAATTATGTTTTATAAATAAAGTTCTGGAGGAGCATGTTCAAATGATCTATTTAATCAGCTTGAGAGGAAGCATATACAGTACATACACACAGCCGACATTATTATTTATTGTTTTTTTATAGTATTATTCATCATTCAATACATTTTACCTGTACATAAATTAACCTTTATGTTATGTCATCCTAGATTAAAACCTATTAATCAAAATACTTGTTGCATTTATGATGAAAAGTCTCAGAACTCAAGGCTCTATCATGTATTGCCTCAATGGTGTACAGTGTCTTTGGGTGGACTGATGACGCCGATTACCAGCAAAAGACATTTTAGTGATATCTAATTTGGTCTTAGTAACTTGGGAGTCCTCATCACTACTCCTAACTTTTCACAGATGTAGGAGCTATTTTTAGTGCTGAAATGCTTTGTGAAATACTCCTATAGCAAAAATGTAGGTGTCCTAAATGTAGGGCTGACACGCCCATTATTATTATTATTTTTTTTTTTTACTTTCTTTTTATTGGGAAAAGCAAAACAATACAATATTTCCATTCACAGATACAATTTATCCTTTTTTTTTTTTTTTCCCTTTTTTTCTCCCTCTTTAAACATACATAAATATGTAAATGGACACATATACACATACGCATAAAAATATGCATAATCAAAAACAAACCAAAAAACACTTTGATCAAAATGAAGGAGAAAATAATTACAATGGATCACAAAGTACTATAATAAACAATGAACAACCCCCCCACCCCCTTGGCACACCACGACCAACACACATATTACTGGTTATTTATGCAATGCAAACAGTACAAAAAAAAAAAAAAAAAAAGAAGGCACACATTCAATTGGGTAGTACCACTAAATCAGTGAAATAGGAAATAAAAGGTTGCCATTTATGGAAAAAGTTGACTGTACATCCTCTCAACGTGTATTTAATTTTCTCAAGTTTTAAAAAATACATGACGTCTCTGAGCCATCGGGAGACAGAAGGATATTTAGCTGACTTCCAGCATAACAATAAAGAGCGCCTTGCTAGTAAAGATGTAAAAGCTATGATGTCCTTTTGTGTAGGGTTCAGTGCAAGTGAGGGGTCAGGAATTCCAAATATAGCAATCAGAGGACAAGGTTGGAGATTTACCCCAAGAACAGAGGACATAATATTAAAATAACCCAGCCAGAAATCTTTCAAATCAGGACAAAAAAAAAACATGTGGCTAAGATGACAAGGTGAGCCATGACATTTATCGCATTTGTCTTCCACGTCCGGATATATTTCAGATAGTCTAAGTTTAGAAAAATGTACCCTATGTAAGACCTTAAACTGAATAAGTCCAAGACGAGCACAAGTCGTGGTAGAACGTATCCATGGCCTGTTCCCAGGACTTCTCCTGAATTTGTATTCCCAGTTCCCTTTCCCATGTACGCTTAAGTTTGTCATTTGAATCATCGCTAAAAGCTAAAATAATGTCATACAGCCTAGAAATGATTCCTCTGTTATGAGGGACAAATGAAAGCATGGTTTCCCAGCAATGCTCTGGAGGTAAAGAGGGGAAATTAGGGAAACACTTAGCGACAAAATTACGAGTTTGAAAATAGCGAAACAGATGACTAGCAGGGAGTTCATAGCGAGATGACAAATTGGTAAAACTGTCGAAGACACCGTCTACATATAAATCTCTAAATTGTGTAATACCACGCCCATTATTTTTAAGAGTTTCTCCTAAATTGGCAAGACAGGAGCTACTTTTAGCCTTAAGATGTTTTTTCGAATACGGCCCCAGATTTCACTTAACACAGAGTAAGGAGAGATGGCTGATAGGACAATGGTGAATAGTTTGCAGATCCTGAGCACCACTGACAAATATCTAATCTTGTAAAATGTGTGGCAAGTAAGTACTGTAGCTCCCTACTATTTAGAGAGTACATGTGATCGTGAATCTCAAAAGTGAAGGCAAAAAGCAAGCTCACATTCAAAAGCTTTTCAACATCCCATTTCAATACCCCACATATTAATAGTGGCTCCCTGAAGCCTGCTAAATATATAGTACAATTATTCAACTATATAATTGCAAGATAAAGCAATTAAATATATTTTTTCCTCCCCTATCATATTTATTCCTTTTAGGGGCTCCACAGTACATGTCATTTCCTTTCTGAACATTTCATTCGGCTTTGGGCAAATGTCTAGATGGCAGTACATGTCTCTATATGTACAATTCCAATATACACCTCCACGTCAATGGACATTGACTTTGCGCATACAGAAGTCACCCATGCCTTTTGTACAGATGCACCTCCTTACCAAGACAGATGCAGGCACGTGCACAAATAGACAAAAAAGGGGCTTGAGCACCTGCCCTTTTTCTTCCTCGAGAGAAAGTGCCCTTTTTTCTGGGGTGCTTTTTAAATTTTTTTTTATAAATGAATATATATTCCTGTTTGCGCACAGCTTCCCTGTCAAACAAATATATTTACTGAATAAAACAAATAAAAAAAATACTATATCAGGTCGGCTTTGTCAAGTTCAGATGCCCTCACTCCGCGACGCGCCATTCATGCCCGCACGCACACACGTGCGCCCCCGCCCCACCTCACCTTTAGAAGAAATCTACAGATGCAAACAGACGGAGGGTAGTAGGCTTAAAACAAACACCATCTAAATGTGTAGGGTTAGGGTTAAAAGTCTTCTTTCCGTTAGAGTAAAAGACATGGCAGCAAAAATGCACCACAATCTTAAAATTGTCCACTTCATGAAAGAAGTATTCCAATAACACCAAAAAAATTAAAACAATGTATTGATTTGTGCAAAATAAACAAATCATTAGTGAAACTATGTCCCTCTCCTTGGTGCAGTCATTTATTCTAAATATATATAGCTACTTGAAAATAGTTGCTGTCGACTTCTCTTGTGAAAAACCTAGTGAATACTAAAGAAGACCATGGTCTCTGTGTGAACTAATTATTTTGTAGAAATTTGTGGAGTATGAAACAATTGAGTGAGTGTAAGGGAAGTCAAAGTTGTCAATATATTTAAGGGTTCATTATTTTTTAAATAAATAATTATGAGAAGTGCCCTTTTTTCCACTTGAGCCCCTGCCCCCAAAATGTCTGTGCACGTCCCTGGACAGATGTTTGATTTTGGACTTGTTGCTGATGAAACTGGAAACTCATCTGACCACAGTACACATTGTCTTTTGAACCATCTAAAACAGGGGTGTCCAATCCTGTTCCTAGAGGGCCACTGTACTGAAAAGTTTAGCTTTCATTAAACATACCTAAACCAGCTAATCAAGGTCTTACTAGGCATACTAGAAACTTCCAGGCAGGTGTGTTGAGGCAAGTTGGAGCTAATCTCTGCAGGACAATGGCCCTCCAGGAGGGCCATCCCTGATCTAAGATGAACTTGGGCCCAGAGAACTCACCGGCGTCTATTCATAGTATTGANGTGCTATATAAATATAAATATATTTATATAGATATTTATATAAATATATTTATATATTTAAAATAAACATTAAATTACTTCATGCGCGAATTGATGGAGACGTTGTGCGCCGTCATTTGCGCCCTCACAGCTCTCCTTCACAGACACGTGCGTCGACACTCTTACCGCCTCTCACTGGATTGCGCTCGCGCTCCGTCCGTAGCCCACGTTTGAGCTCTCCTCAGGACGGCCCACAGTTGTTCACATGAACAGATGACAGCTCTATTAAGACAGCAATAGTTCTGAGTCAAACCGCACAAGCCATTGATAAAGCTGCCAAGTCATTGCGCGGTCACTGTTGAAATAAAACGTTTTTATTGGGTGGAAACGTTGCCGTTATTTTCTATAAGATAAAATACTGAAGTTTTAAGGAAATGGGTCATTGACATTACCTGAGCAATTTCAAGGCGCACATTTATTGCATGGACACATAATGTACACATAATGTAAATGCTTTAGTCTACACTGACTGAGATTTCTCTGGATTCCGTGAATCTTTTCACAATTGTATGTATGGTTGATGGTAAAAGACTTTAATTTTAGAGATTCTTCAAAATGGGCTGAAATCAGAAATGAAAATTCAGGATGTACTTATCCAAAAACCAAAATGAAAAATAAATAATCAATTATTTCNTATTTCATGGTCCGTGTACTTTTGCGTCCATTCCTTTTTCTTTTTCAGATGGCACTTAGAGGCTTTTGCATCTGAATTCTTCACATACAGATTATTTATATACAAACACGATTTATTATGTGAATGCCTATTTATTTATTCAGGCCATGTTTTTTATTTTTTTTATTTTTTTTTAAACTGGTTTATTTAAAGTAGCCTAATCAAGTTATTTCTTTATGCATACATGTATTTTTGCATGTATCTGTTTATTTATTTGGAAATGCAATTTGTGGGAAATTATAGTTCAGAAAATAATTTAATGGTAGCATATATTAGGCCTATCCTCCTTATTTCTAATTTAAAAAGAACCAACAGCAGCTAAAGGACAGGCGAGGACAACTCTCTATCAAGGGCTTTGGATTTCAACCAAAGAGACAAAAACCAGTCAACATCACTCTGATTGGTCGAGGCAGCACATCATCATAACCCAACCAGTAAACGGCACTCTGATTGGCCGAGGCAACACAACAGGCATTTCGCGCGAGTGTTCAACCATTGCAAAATGACGGCACAGTTTTTCAGCCTGCATCGCTGCATTTATTTTTGAATAAAGATGAAAATGGTGATATTGAATTGTGATTTATTTGTATTTGTATAACTGTAGTGTTGTATGTAGTCCCATGTTTCCAGAGGGTAGAGGACATGTTTTCTGTGCCAGTTAATTTTCCTGTAGCTTTGTTTGGCTCAACAGCTAGGCACAGAAAACATGTCCTCCACCCTCTGGAAACATGGGACCACAGTTATAGAAGTTATAAAAACGACGTCCAAAATAAGTTTAAATTTGATGTTGAAAAGACGTCCACAAACGACCACATTTGGACTATAAATAGCCCTTACACGGAGGTCCCACAGACGTCAACATTAGACGTGTGGAAGACGTCGAAAAAAGACGTCGCCTGGCGTTACAAAACAACCTCTTCAATGGACCGAATTTGGACATCCAAAAATGACATGAAAAAAACGTCCCTCCGACGTCACATTGCGCAGTGGGTATGAACACAATTAACACGTTAATCTTTTTCCTTGAAAATAAAACACAGTTATGAAGAAAACGCTTAATGCATTAAGACACTGATATTAAATGACAAAGATATGCAGACAAGTGGGTCAGGCCGAATATGAAGGCAACGCGCTTTCAATGTTTAGCATTATAGAAAACCATTATAAACGCTTAACATAAAAATATTGTCCTTCCACTTTGTTTACGTTGCCATTGTCTTAGCCTTAGGTGCTGTTGATGACAAGAAAATGAGCGAGAAAATAGTTTCTCTCTGGTTGTTGTTTTAGTAGGATTACACATAAAGCGTTAATGTCCAGCGACGCGGCCGTAACGCATTGCTTTCAATGAGAATTGAGAAATATTTCATGTCAAACCTCCACTGAGGCAAAGGGTATGGGAATTTTGTCTTCATGAAAATGGCATATTCGGGTATAATTTTGTCATCATAACATAAGTTGGTATATTTTCAATTTGAACAGCATAGCTAGTGACTCCTAATCCCAAACACGTTCTCAATATAAAACAATATAAAACACAGAGTCAGAAGAAAAAGTCACAGTAATTTAGATGTCGTTTTGGCCTTTATTCACATAAAACAGTGTAAAAAGCACAATGACGGGATTGAGACCACAAGCGGGAACTCGATCATGTTAGAGCGCTAAACAAGAGGCTATAAGGTTTAGAAATTTAATGTTTAGGTTAAAATATAAATGTACAAATAATAATAATAGTAATTTAATGAATAAAAATTAATCAATGTCATTTAGGCTGGCTCTTGAAGCGAGTCATTCTATTGACGCCAGAGGAAAAGGCACTAGAGGGCGCTTTAGCGTCTGTGTGTATGACGAGAAACACTGGAAATTTAATTTAGCTTTTTTTACATATTAAATAACAAGTTGTATATCATTTATATTATTTTTAACAAAATAATAATCTTGCATAAGGAAAATTAGCTTGTATCTGCTAATTCTATTCATCAATGTTAAAATAAAAAACAAAGAAACCGCATTTTCCATATTTCATTTCTGGTTTAAAAAAGGAAAAACGAATGGACGCAAAAGTACACGGACCTTTCATCAACCTTATTTCATCTACATTCAAATAGCTAAACTGAGTTGTACGAACATTTAAAACAACAATAAACTGTAATAATAACTTGTTTTCATGACAGATTTATTCAAATATACATGACTTTAAATGAGTCTAGCCCTCAAGGTTATGATTATCGACACAATCCTCGTCAGAAAGGCAAAAGGGGAAGTGTTGCTGTAATTTATAGTAATATTTACAGTATTAGTCAAAAGTCTTTCAAACATAATTCCTTCGAAGTAATGGTACTTTACGTAATATTATGTAAGTTGACATTTGTGCTGGCTACTGTATATAGGCCACCAGAACACCATACAGACTTTATCAAAGAATTTGCTGATTTTCTATCGGAGTTAGTACTAGCTGCAGATAAAGTCCTTGTTGTTGGTGATTTTAATATCCATGTAGATAATAAAGACAACTCATTGGGATTGGCATTTACAGACAGACATTCTAAACTCTATTAGAGTTAGACAACACGTGTCAGGACCCACTCATTGTCGTAATCATATTTAGATCTAATATTGTCACATGGAATTGATATTAATGCTGTTGAAATTCTGCAGCAGGGTGACGACATCTCAGATCATTATCTAGTCTTGTGTATACTACATTTAGTCAAGGGAGCTAAACTGCCTCCCTGCCATAAATATGGTAGAACCATCACTTCTACCACTAAAGATCGCTATATAAATAATCTTCCTGATCAGTTTCATCGCCTTAGCATACCAGAGAGCTTAGAAGACCTTGATGTTGCAACAGAAACTATTGGCTCTGTCTTTTCCAGCACATTAGATTCAGTTGCTCATTTGCATTTAAAAAAGATTAAGGAAATTAATCCAACGCCATGGTTCAATGAGCACACTCGAAGGTAGCAGCCAGAAAAATGGAGCGCAGCTGGAAGAAAACAAAACTAGAAGTATTTCGCATTTCGTGGAGAGAGAAGTTGAGAAAGGCCTTAAAATCTGCTAGATCGGCCTATTTTTCAAAACTTTTAGAAGAAAATAAACACAACCCTAGGTATTTATTTGATACAGTGGCTAAATTAACAAGAAATAAAGCTTCAACTTCTGAAGAGCACAGCAGTAATGACTTTATGAACTTCTTTACTTGCAAGATTGATTATATTAGAGAAAAAATTATAACCATGCAACCGTCTACTACACTATTGCGTCAGACAGTGCATTGTAGTGTCCCTGAGGACAAATTCAATTAATTTACAGCTTTAGGAGAGGAAGAATTATCTAAATTTGTTAAATCATCAAAATCAACAACATGTATGTTAGACCCTATTACCGACTATGCTATTGAAAGAGATGCTTCCAGAGGTCATAGATCCTCTTCTTAATATCGTCAATTCATCTTTATCACTAAGAATACGTACCAAAAACTTTTAAGCTGGCTATTATTAAACCTCTAATTAAAAAACCTCAACTTGATCCTAGAGAATGTGTCAATTACAGGCCGATCTCAAATCTCACTTTTCTGTCAAAAATACAAGAAAAGGCAGTTTCATCACAACTATGTTCCTTTTTAAAAAAAAAATAGTATCTGTGAGGATTTCCAGTCAGGATTTAGACCGTACCATAGTACTGAGACTGCTCTCATTAGAGTTACTAATGATTTGCTCTTATCATCAGATCGTGGTTGTATCTCTCTATTAGTGTTACTGGATCTTAGTGCTGCATTTTACACTATTGATCACAATATTCTTTTAAATAGACTCGAAAATTATGTTGGCATTAGTGGAATTGCATTGTCATGGTTCAAATCATACTTATCTGACCGTTATCAGTTTGAAGTGAAGTGAAGTGACAAGTGGCCAAGTATGGTGACCCATACTCGGAATTTGTGCTCTGCATTTAACCCATCCAAGTGCACACACACAGTAGTGAACACACACACCGTGAACACACACCCGGAGCAGTGGGCAGCCATTGCTGCGGCGCCCGGGGAGCAGTTGGAGGTACGGTGCCTTGCTCAAGGGTCTCACCTCAGTCGTGGTATTGAGGGTGGGGAGAGCGCTGGACATTCACTCCCCTCACCGACAATCCCTGCCGGACCTGAGACTCGAACCCATGACCTTTGGGTTACAAGTCCGACTCTCTATCCATTAGGCCACGACTGCCCCAGCATTTTGTAGTAGTTTGTAGTAGTAAACGAAGAAATGTCATATCGATCACAAGTTCAATATGGAGTACCGCAAGGCTCAGAACTAGGACCGTTGCTTTTCACTATCATTAGCAAGCATGGCGTTAGTTTTCACTGTTTTGCTGATGATACTTAGCTCTATATTTCTTCGAGCCCTGATGAAACTTACCAATTGACAAAATTAACGGAATGCATTGTTGATATAAAAAATTGAATGACCAGTAATTTCCTACTACTAAATTCAGAAAAAACAGAGATTCTAATTTTTGGACCAAAAACTTCTTCACGTATTAACCTAGAATACTGTCTAACACTTGATGGCTGCTCTGTTAAGTCTTCGTCATCAGTTAGGAACCTGGGTGTGATCTTTGATACCAAACTTTCATTTGAAAGCCATGTTTCTAGCATCTGTAAAACCGCATTCTTTCATCTTAAAAATATATCTAAACTATGACATATGCTCTCAATGAAAAATGCAGAACAGTTAGTTCATGCGTTTATGACCTCAAGGCAAGATTACTGTAACGCTTTAATGGGTGGTTGTTCCTCCTGCTTGATAAATAAACTGCAGCTCGTACAAAATGCAGCAGCTAGAGTTCTTACTAGAACTAATAACACATTATCAATTTATATTTTCATATCCGTTAAAGGATTATTAGGCTGCATAAATTAGGTCAGCCGGAACCGGGAACACTTCCTATAACACCAGATGTACTCGTTACATCAGAAAAAGAATGGCATCTACGCTAATATTAGTCTTTCTGTTTATCCCGAGGTTTACCGTAGTCAACCGGATCCGGGCCGTATCCAGGTGAGACCAAGGACCTGCGCCTTGACACAACCACAACGCAGCCCTGAAGTATCAGCAGAGATTGAGTCAACTAGATCATCCATCGTGAAGGCCTCATCAACAAGACAACCAGTGGCGCAGCTCCTCAACAAACCGTCCATACCGGGGGTGATGAATACGATCCTCAACTGGATGGAACTGAAATAAATATTT
>RJVU01050255.1:18749-37243 GCA_003731715.1 Anabarilius grahami | reverse complement strand
TTGCTGTTTTATAAAGGCACAAAGCCATACCACGGTTTCGACTTTAGTTCGTTGGCAAAATACAACGTTAGAGACCATTTACATGTTTAAAATTTTCGGTTCATTATGAAACGACAGCACAGGGTCATTAATGGGAAACACTGAATGAATGTTTAGCAGACAAATGTGCTAAAGTTGTCATATCAGCTGTTATATCTGTTACGATATTCGGCATCTGTCTTGTTTTGTGTGTGGAGTTTTGTTTTTCCCTTTAAATGTCTGTGCAGGGATTGGCTGCTGTGGACAGATCGCCATTGGCTAAGCTTGCGGCTGCTACGTTTAAAAGGGCGGCGCTCCCGAAAGATGGAGAGCTCATTCTGGCGTTGGCCTGCTGGCGTGAGGAGCTCCGGATTCCTTCTCCCGTCGGCAGATCGCGAACCACTGTCTCTGTGTTGCTTAAAGTTACCCCAAATAAGTTTCTGTTTATGCTTTAGGAGCGTAGGGGTGTCCTGCCATTTATTTTGACTTTGTTTGCGATTTGTTTATTTTACGGAGTTAGGGAAGTTGACTGTATTTCTTTTGTTAGGGTATTTATTTATTTTATTTGTAAGCTGTTATGTTTGTTGTTTTGGCCTTTAACAAAAACCCTTCAACCGGACCGAACGAGAGTCTCGAGGCCTGCCGCTGCTCTGAGTGAGTGACATGAGGCGTGTCTGTGATCAACTCGCTGTCGGAGAGAAGAGAGACAAAGCGCTACCGGGGTGACGCTGTATGTATGGATACTGTAGAAAAGCGGTATTGAACTGTTTAACATTTTAATAGAGAGATATGTTTAGAAAAATTATATTTTGACAGCACTGTTAAGAAACCTCAAACCTGAAAGATTCGGGGCTTTTGGAAAAACATTCGGGGCTCCAGCCCCCTTAGCCCACCCCTAGCGCCGCCCCTGCTTGCAACCGTCTTTCTTGGGCTTGCTTATTTATTTATTTTTTAATTTTTTTTTACATATGGTTTTGCATGTAGTCCTCATACATGCCTTTTATGATGGAAATAAAGATATTTAGTATGATATGTTCATGTTGCACTAGCATATAAATGGAATGGGGGGGCACTTCAAATGTGGTCACCCTAGGGCACTACACTGTGTTAATCCGGGCCTGAATACTTTGAATGTTGTGATCCTATCAGACTTATGATAGCAACCCGAGTCGTAACAAAGCACTGTTCGCCAGAGGAGAACTGGCCCCCCGACTAAGCCTGGTTTCTCCCAAGGTTTTTTTCACTTGTTTGCCACCTGATGTCATCTGTTGGAGTTTGGGTTCCTTGTCGCTGTCGCCTTTGGCTTGCTTAGTTGGGGACACTTGACATTTGACTTGACATTTGATATTCAGCAGTGTTTTGATCTGCCTGCATTGACACTATTCTTTAAGAGCTGCTGTGCAGCCAAAATAATGTACCAGTTTTCACTGTGAAGCTGCTTTGACACAATCTACATTGTAAAAAGCGCTATATAAATAAAGGTGACTTGACTTGACTTAAAGATTTGTTGGATTTGATTGACTCTTTTACAGTTTTTTTTAAAATTGCTTTGGTGCAATTTCCACAAGCAATTGGTAAATTTTCAAAGCTCTTAGTACTAATATCACAACATATCATCGAAAGTGCACTTTTTCCAAAACATTTTAGCATATTTTCAATTGTGTTAGTACAATAAACAAAATCACAAAGATTCCTTTCACTAAGCAAAACAAGTGTTTCATCTATATAAATGTTTCACTCACAGTAACTGCCTTTCATAATGCAATTACTATCAAATTTTTGATTTGCATCTCTTTTCGTTCAATTTAATACATTTGTCTATTTAATCCAACTGAATTTAATGGTTAATCAATTAATTATTTGGTACATCTATAGATTTCTATAGATATTGATTCTATAGGCATAGTTTCTATAGAACTTATTTGCAATTTCTGATATGGATAACCAAATGTAATTAATTCTTTTTACATTATAAGCAATTATCTTAGATGATAACCACAGTTTTCTGTGATGGGTAGGTGTAGGGATAGGAGATAGAATATACCATTTATACAGTATAAAAATCATTATGTCTAACTCTGTGGTCAAATCCTGTTTCTTTTTACTGAGATCAATAGCAAAACTTAAACCTTTTTCATCTACTAATTTTGAGAGGATTATTCATGCTTTCATCTCCATAAAACTGGATTATTGTAATCAGTTGTATGCAGGTGTGAGGCAATCACTGCTTAATCATCTTCAATAGGTGCAGAACACTGCTGAGAGATTTCTAACAGGTACTCATAAGAAACAGCATTTAACACTTTTTTTTAGCCTTTTAAAGTATTGATTCTAGTACTGTATTTATACTGTAGTATACTAGTGTTACAAAATCTGGCACCTTCATATTTAGCCCATTTTCTTCATATATAAAGCCATGATGAATAATGATTTTAGATGCTCCTCGGACTAGATTAAGTTGGAATAACTTACCACTAGATCTAAGATTAGCATCTATTATTGTGTGAAGTTTTGCTTGCACAATAATAGAAAACAGCACAGACAGAAAAGATCTTTCATTTCATTGCAGATTAAAATCGAGAAATTAATATGGTCAGTCCAGCCATGTTTAACTGTTGTAGCTTATCATGAAATAGATGCTGAACACAGTCAAAACATGACATCAGAGAACCGCTAATTAAACTTCTGTTTTGTCACTAATTTCGCCCCTCCAAAACCATTTCAACCTGAAACCGAAAATAGCTATTTTGAGATTCCATATTTCAGTTGGCATCCCTAATAAAATCTCTGCAATCTTACATTCAGAAATGTGATTTTTTTTAATTGTTTGACAATTCTCTCATGAAATTTGGCACAAAGTGGTGAGCCATGACCCATCTTTTCAAAACGTTTCTTTGTACATTTGTCAGTTAAATAAAGATTCAAGAGAATTTACGAATCACAGATTCTTGATTTCAATGGATTTTACAAAATGTCCCAACTTTTCTGAAAATGGGGTTGTACAAGTACTTGATGCCAACATTCAGTGATTACTGAGTATTTCTAGGGGCTTTTGTACTGGACGAACATTTTCATAGTTCTTATAAACGTTTTCCAGCATAATCAATAAATGCTCTGGTAACACTTTAGAATGGGGAACACATATTCACTATTAACTACAATTTTTTTCTTAATAAACTCCTAATTTACTGTTAATCAATAGTTAGTAAGGTAGTTGTTATACCATTTAAGTTTAGGTATTGGGTAGGATTAAGGGATGTGGAAAAAGGTTATGCAGAGTAAGACATTAATATGTGCTGTATAACTAATAATAAAAAGCCAATATTCCAGTAATATTCAAGGTAAAAAAAAACAAAAAAAAAACACTTAGTGCACTGACAATTACATTAATATTAACCACACAAACTACAAATTATTTCTGTCCGTATTCAGTGTGTGCCTGTGTTAACATACACAAATTGCGTTTTTGGGAAATAACTACAAGCAGTTTTTTTGCAGATCAGATAGGGATCGGCCCAAAAAATGAATAAATAAAACATTCAGATTTTTGGCCAGTGGAACAGTGCATCTCTCTATTTTTATCATTGTTCAAATCGTCGGATTGGTCACATCTGTGGACCATATTCAGCCCACGGAACATATGTTTGACAACCCGGCCTTACAGTGTTTTGGTCACCTGATTTCTTTGAGATACTCTAAATGTACAATAACAAGTGAACACAATACTCACATCAGTGTGCTGACTTCATAGTGTTTATCCAGCAGTAGAGCAGTGATCTGATTCACTCGTGTGTCTCCTAGTTTATGTCCAGTCAGATTCAGCTCACTCATGAGTAACGGATTTTTACCCAAAATTTCTCTCACATACTGACAGGCTTCATCTGCAGCAGGACTTTGTAATATCCTAGAAACAAAGACAGTACATTGATATTTCACAACTGTACACTGCACAGCTTCCTTCTACAATCAATTTAATCTTTACACTTCTTAGGTTCTTTCACACGAAATGTAAAGTAAAACAAAAAATATTAATGTTAAGATGTGGTAAAACAATATTGATGATGCAGAAATATAGTTTGATGGTTTAATTCACTTTGAGATAAAATCTGAAACTATTGAATTTCATTTTAATTTGTAGAGAACACTCACCTCAGTGTTTTCAGTGAATGGCACAAAGTCTTTTGTACAGTAATGAGGTGCTCCACTCCCAATTGTCCAGGATCATTTCCTGTGAGATCCAGCTCTATCAGGTGTGAAGGGTTTGATCTCAGAGCTGAAGCCAGAGCTTTATAACCTTCTTCTCTGATACTACAGTCCGAAAGTCTAGAAAACATAAAAACTTACAATGAACACTAGAACTAAAATGAACACTGCTGTAAACACAGTCAGTTTTGAGCTGTAAATAATTGTAAATAATAATAATAGAAATAATAATAATAATAAAACTGTAAAGAAAAGACATGCTGTGTAACAGTATATTAGATTTGTATTCGCTCTTAAGTGATAGCAGCCTAATAAAACCTAATAAAACTATTTAATTTTTACAATGAAGTTTGTCCAGTGGTATTTTACATTTGATTATTTAATTTCTGTAGTATGACCCACCTGAAAAACATAAAGCCATGTTTATTTCATTTGTCTTTTCATTCTATTGTATTGTGCCATTGTTTGCTATTTATTTGTTCCTATTTTATTACTACAAAACTAAATTTAAAAACTATCCTTAGATATTTCCCCACTTCTGAAGGTCAGTGGACTCAAATATATACAAGTGAGTGCTGTGGTGTTGAGTATATCTGATGGTGAACTGCACTCACTTGAGTATCTCCAGCTGACACACAGGATTCTTCAGTCCCTCACAGATCTGTTTGACTCCTGAGTCCAGCAGACGGCTGTTGTTCAGGTTCAGCTCTTTCAGGATGGTTTTGGAGGAGAGAACAGTTGCTAGAACTGAACAGCTTTTCTCTGTTAGCTCACAATTATTCAGCCTGAACACAAAAACAACATTATTTATTATTCAGCACATATTCAACACACATTAGACTCACATCTTTTCATATCTGATTACACATGTGACTGACAGACTTTTATAATGAATAAACAGAGAAGTTATAATGTATAAATCATGATGACTCACTTGATTTTCTCCACTTTACTATGAGAGTCCATCAAAAGATCAGAGAGCTTCTCTCCATCCAGATCTCCTAATTTATCTTCACTCAGATCCAGTTCTGTCAGTAATAATGGACTTTTACCCAAAACTTTAGTGAGATAATCACACGCTTCCTGTGCAGCAGGACTCTTTAGAAACCTATAGAATTACAAATCAAATACTAGTCCAATTTTATGCCTTTTGCAGCTTCATCCTGAACAAGTCACTAAACAGAGTAGAATGATTAACTACAAGCATTTTTATAAATTATTAAACCAAAATGAAATTTACAGCATGTAATAACCATAAACCAATATACAGAATGCAAACAAACAATATGCCGTTTTCATGTATAAGCAAACTTATAAGAGTTTGCTTATACATGAAAATACAGAAATGTTTTCATTGTTTTCTGTTATTACTTCTTTACACATAAACAAAACACATAAAACAGTATATCTTTAATTACAGTAGCTGATCAAAATTAAAATATGCTCAAAACTAATAGAAAATGATAATGTGATATAATTTGTCCAAACATACATGACAACATCTGACAAATACACTGAGTAATTATCAGATATTATATGCTGAACACAAATATAACAAAACTACTTACTGATAAAAAATAATAGTGGAAATTCTATTATCAATGCTATAATAATAACTGAATTTTCCCAGTGATCAGTCAATAATATCTCAGTCACCAATATATTTTGCACCTCTAGTCCAGTAAAGTATTAATGTGTAGTGTTGCGTAATATCTAGTTAAAATCATAGTTAGGAGAATTGTCTCCAATTTATCACCTGATGGTCTTTAATGTGCAGCGTTCATCCTGTAGTAAATCATTGAGCTCCTTCACTCCTGATTGTCCAGGATCATTTCCTGTGAGATCCAGCTCTATCAGGTGTGAAGGGTTTGATTTCAGAGCTGAAGCCAGAGCTTTATAACCTTCTTCAGTGATACTGCAGTCTGAAAGTCTGTGTATGAAAGAAGCTGTTAAGCAGTGTATGATCTACACTACAAAAGTAAAACGTGTATAAAGTGAGATGGCATCATTTAAATTATAAGACAAACTATGTTCAAGTTTTGAAAAATCAAAACTAATAATTATAATAATTATAAAAAGCATTGCGATAGAAAGTGTGAAAATGTACCAATATTTTTATTGTAATATTCTCAAAAATGATAACATCTGGCTGATTTGAATATTTCAATTTCATAGAATAAACATAGCAATGTACAAAAATGGTAATTTCAATCAAATGGACATTTACAAAAAAAAGTATAATATCACACAGAAATGTAGATAAATTAAAATACACACTTCAGTTTCTCTAATCTGCATTGTGTATTTTCCAATAGATCACAGATGTTCTTTATTCCTGAGTCTCCTAGTTTATTTCCACTCAGATCCAGCTCTATCAGGTTTGAAGGGTTTGAATTAAATGCTGAAGTCAGAGTAGCACAACCTTCTGCTGTAATACTGTTATTATTCAGCCTGAAGAGAAAGAAAACAAAGAGAGGAAACATTCTTCAGTTTATTTTAAATTCCAAACCTTTTTTACTTAACAGCAATGATGGTCTTTATTGCTTCTGCTTGTATTATTGTCATTTTTAAGTTATAAGTGGCTTCAATGCAGCTTTATGCACAACTGCCAGTCTGCATGGTGAGATTCTTAGAACTTCAGCGACTCCAGTAGCTTCAAACACCTGTTTATTCATTTATTTATTTTGCTGGCCTTTTAATACAATAATAATTTGTTTTACAGAAACATTCCTTCCATTTCATGCTTTTTATCTTCAGAAACATATTTCTTCCTCTGCATATTGCATGAGGACTGTTTAATAATGTGGATCAACCTCTTTAAGTTATTTTTCCATTTACCTAAGAAGATGTGGCAAACTACTATAAAACTATTGAACAAACATGCCTGAGATTGATACCAGTAAACCGAAAAGATATGAGTAATAAAACAAAAACTTTCTTTAAAAAACTAAAATCTGAATGTTTATTTTACTAAAATCCTACAGATAAATCACTTGCATAAGAATTTGGAACACAGTGCATTAACAGAAAAAGGAGCTCACATTATTGCTAAAGTTCAATTTGCTCACTCAGCTTGATTCTGGTTCTCAACCACCATCACTGCATCCTCATAGACATGCAAATAACTACATAGTTAAAAGATTAGTTAACCTTCATTGAATTATATGTAACTAATGGCTGGACCAATCAGACGCACAATTATTTGTTATTTAACAAATAATTCACAGTATACCCAAGACCATAACCAACAAAGGTCCAAGCAGGCTCCAAGATGTCTGCTCTCCCCAATATCAACTTTTCTTCCCCTGCTGACATTAGCCAGTCTAATGGACCTCAGAGACAATCCAGGTGCAGGGAGGAAAGATACATAAAGCCCATAAAAAGCACTTCTCTCCATTTCATTCACAGAATTGCAACTTCACCATCAATGAATTGCTGACATAACCCTTTCTGTCCTAACCAAACCGTACTTCTGAGGCACTTCTGAAATGTCTCACATGTGTTGTTGTCATAGAAAGACAGTTCTACTTCCAAAAAAACAATATTCTTGTCAAGAAAAATTAGACAGAAACATCAATTGTGAGCAGGGTGGCCAAGCTCCACTCCTGCAATAAGAGCACTGTATTAAATCAGGAATTTAATTTTCAGTACATAGTATCTGATGACAAATAATTTTAAGTGGGTCCGATACTTCAATTCAAAGTTTAAATTTGAAACTTGCGTAAAATACTCACTGAAGTTTGTTGAGCTGACAATGTTTATCCTGAAGTAGAGCAGCAAACTGCTTTACCATAATAAAGTCAAGTTTATGTTTACTCAGATTCAGCTCTCTCTGGAATAAGGGATTTTTACCCACAATTCCTCTCACATACTGACAGGCTTTATCAGCATCAGGACCCAAAAACCTGCAGAAGAGAAGATTAAACAGGTTTAAATTCAACTAAACTTAGTGTAATCAGTTTTCGTTTAATTTACCTTGAAATAATTTTAATACAATAACCTAAACAATTTATTGCATCAAAGTTAGTGAAATAATGTTTCTATGAATAATTCACACATTTCATGTATAAATTTTTCACCTCAGAGTCCTGAGTTGACAGTTCTGATCCTGTAGTAAATCACTGAGCTCCTTCACTCCTGATTGTCCAGGATCATTTCCTGTGAGATCCAGCTCTATCAGGTGTGAAGGGTTTGATCTCAGAGCTGAAGCCAGAGCTTTATAACCTTCTTCACTGATACTGCAGTCTGAAAGTCTAGAGAAAATAAAAACACAAATTTAAATTAACATTGCAAAGGGGTCATAAGCTGCATTTTTTTTTTTAAATTATATAAATGTTTGACTGCAGAGGTTGACTGCGGTGCTACAAAAATACTCAGTACATATCAAACCTTCTGTAACAGACAAAGCAATAGTGACACAAACACTGTTATTCACACTTGTATGTTTTGACATTACTCTCGGATCCAACATAGTCGGCACAGCAATATTTTGTTTTATTTTCAGTCTCTCCGAAAAGATTGCATCAAACTGTGTGTTGTTTAAAACTACTCAGAAGTAAAATGAAGCTAACAAACAAGCAGTGTCTTACTAACACAATCTCATTGGAACTTCATCATAAAGTCTGTCCACACTTTCTTAATATTAGGATATATAGACTTTTTCCACAACTTGGTACTTTAAAACGGGGATTCCCAAAGTGTGGTGCGCGCACCCCCAGGGGTACGCGAGCTGCCACCAGGGGGTGCGCGAGAGGAAAAATTTAATGGCGGTCTTTTTTTTAAAGTGGGTTTTTCCATTCAATAAAAAAACATGAACAGTAAACATTTCCTTTGTAATCGCTTTTATTTTAAATAAACTATAATTTATTAGTTTTTGATAGAAACGTAGAAGAAGACAGCTGCTGTCTTCTTCTATGCACTGCTCTTCTTTTATGCACTGCAGGCTAGGCTATATGCGTGCCAAGTCGTTTCATTCATAGCCTATCGCTGCAATGTTTCTTTTACGTGGCTGAAAATAACCGTGCTTTCTGTTACTGACTACGTTTACATGGACAGCAGTAATCTAATTACTGAACTTATTCTGAATAAGACAATATTATGATTAAGGTGTTTACATGAGTTGCTTTTAGAATCAGAATCAGAAAGAGCTTTATTGCCAGGTATGTTGTTTACACATACTAGGAATTTGTTTTAGTGACAGAAGCTCCACAGTGCAACAGAGTGACAGCGACAAGACACGACACATAATAAAAAGAATAAAATAATAATATGCGAATTTACAAGATAGACAAAGTGCAAAAAAAAAGCAAAAAACAATATATAATATAGACAATTGTATGTACAGTTATGTGTGCAAATTTGAAGTATAAGTAAGTGTTTTAAGTAAATAATGGTAAATAATGTGTAATAGTGTTGTAATAGTGNATGCTGCTGCTGCTGCTGCTGCTTTTGGACCATGTTAAGCTCTGTGTGCGCATGTCCCATCCGGCCAGGATCCTTCTGTTATGTATGTCCAAGGGCTCCTCAGGGGCTGAATGTGAACGGTGTTTTAGCCAAGGCCTGCTGAGGAGACGCCAGCGACGAGCGCTCTCCCTGCCAGACGAACAGCGTGATGGGTTCCTGTTTGACCCGGTTTGTTCCTCCAGTTTGGCCTTCCGTGATAAACTCATGATTGATGAAGAGAGAAAAGTTTAAAAAAAAACAACTTAACAATATCAAGAAGCAGGAAGCCAAAAATCTATTTCAGTCAGTTTCAAACACTACCAATTGCATCATAGTCTCATCTTGATGAGCTATGCTGGATCTAATCAAGTTATCCGAACAGAATACTCTAAATTTGATGCCTGACATAGCGGATAACAACGTCCATGAGATCGCCTTAAAGAAACATGCTGAGCAAATGTCTCTCGTCTTTCTCAGCGAGAAGCATGACGTTCACTAGTAAGCCACCACTTCCTGGATTCTGGGCTGCTGCTAGGCTTTCTGGGAGGAAATAGGTGTCAGACATATGTGTGCGTAGAAACACTTTGCCTCACTGTCCAATCAACGCATGTGATACTCATCCAAGGGCCTCAATCTGTGGTTGGCCTCAACGCCAACTGTTTCATGAAAGTAAATTCGGAAGAACACAAAAGAAAAAATACCCCAACTTCAGAGAATATGGTTCGCCAGTGTAAGGTCGAGAGAATGTACGTCATACGCATTTGTAAAGACAACAAGAACACATTCAAGATAGTGATGAAAATATCCATTTTAAAAATAATAGCAAAGTGAAACTGGCAAAGAATAGAAAAGTTGTCACTAAATAAAAACTGAAATTTCAAGGTATTTTCCTGCAAATGATAAAAAAAAAAAAAACAATCTCAGAAAAATGAACAAATATGGAAGTTTCATATTTCTGGACACCACAATACAGGGCTTCAGACTGAACAAATGGTTGCATTTTGCAACCTTTTTTCTGCCGATGCAACTAAATTTTGTTAGAGGTCACAATGGTGCGACCGTCACATTACCGAACTGACAAGAGCTGCCATTTCTATTCCATATGAAAAACAGCAAATTAAACAAAAGCGGAACTAAACAAAAGCGGAACGAAACCATGCAGCTCGTTTGAGCTGCACTGCATGGTCTGAATAATGGACAGCGCCGCGCAAGTTCAAAACGGGTTTACTTGTGGGCTGATATCGATCACGCGACACTGTTACTACACAGCGTGTAGAAAACAAACACTTTTATAAAAAAAAAAGATATGAAGTTACCACTATAACCAGTAGATGGCAGCAGAGGAGCTTTTAGCCATTTCCACTCCCTAGAACAGGGGTTCTCAACCTTTTGCAAGCTGGGCCCCCCCCCAAAGCTAGTTCATTGCAGTTGGGGCCCCAGTACCTCACGTTTTATACGTTTGCAGCCTCTGAAACTTCCGTCCGTCATAAAAATTAATTCGGATGGTTCGATTTTCTGCATTTTTCGCATCTGTAGCAAATATTTTGAGGGGTGTTTTTGACAATTGAGAACCACCAAATGACGAATATGAAAAAACGAATACGACAGTTTCGGACTCAGGTCAGGGTGCAAGGACCTTAAACTTTTGAGGCTTGCGCAGCTTCTTGAGGAGAAATCAAACAAATGAGCGCCATTTTCTGCCGTCTATGAGCGCAGCACACACAAATAAACTAAACTGACATATTGCAGTTAAATTTCAAAATGTGGTGTTTTTATATTTATAACATTTGAATACAGTTCAGCAACATACATCACACGACCTGACGACTAAGAGACCTGACAATTGACCATCACTTAATTTACCATCACCTCGCGATTGAAAATGTGACACTGATATGACAGTTCAACAAACAAGTTAATAATATTAAGTCACTTCCATTTTAGACTAAATAATGACTGTTTTGGTCTATAATAGATCCGAAAAATAGATCCGATTAATCCAAACAAAGAGCACAACATAGCGCATCACAGAGCAACACTCAATCGTGTTTTGAATGATTCAGTGTTTTGAACAAATCGTTTGAGTCAAAGATTCAATGACCCATTCACAAACATCTGTCTCATTCTTGATGAATCGACCGTTTGAACGAATCGTGAATGAACGACTCAATGACTCGCGTAAAAAAAACGCTTATCACCTGCATTTGCGCTCACTATCGACAAACCAATCAAATTTGTTCAAAACTTTTTTTTTTATTCAGTCCAAACACATTTTAATATTTATTCAGGAGTTATGTATATACAAAACTATAACTTTTTATGACAGTAGTTTAGTGATAAAAAAAAATTGCAATTATTTTTTTTTCAGTTTTTTTTTCCTCCCATCCTGTAGGCTACTCGCACCCCACCGGTTGAGAACCACTGTTATAGAACATAGATCGATTAATGGCAAACGTCATTACGTCCCCACAGTACGCTGTCCGACGTTCTCTACAGAATTTCACGTATCATCACCACACAGTTCGTGCCATATACAGTTTTGGATGTTTTCATTTTTAATCTTACGAAAGCTTCAGGTGCAGTTAATTATTTGACATGCAATACGTGCAAATATATATACGGAGCCCGCACATGACATGCAAGAATAAATAAATAAATTGTGTGCATGATTTACTAATTCATTCCCTCGATTTATACGTAGAGGGAACAAATTAGTAAATCGTTTGCATGATTTAGCCCAGGCTACTATTTATTTTGTCTCTCATGTGTGGGGCTCTGTAAATAGACAACGGTGGATACAAATTCTCCAGCAACAGGCCTCCTGTACTTTAATTCGGCAACTTTTATTCATGCCACCGCAACAAACTCAGAGGTACTGGATGAGAGATGAGGTGAGAGGTCAAAACGGTTGACCACTGCCGTGTGTGTATTATGTGTCCTGTGGCAAAATGTGGCGAAAACTCCCACATGACGTTAATAGTGTGATTAAGGTGTGTACATGTCTACAATGCACTCCAATAATGCGACTAAAATAGGAATACTCCACCTGTCTTAATTCGATTTGTGTTTACTTCGAGTATGACTTTAGTCGGATTAAGGTAATTAAACATCGATGTTAACATGGTCCTTTCTTAATCAGAGTATTGTCTTAATCGTGTTAATATCGGATTACTGCTGTCCATGTAAACGTAGTCACTGTGTCTGTCACTCGTCCTCTTAGAAGTGGAAGCTTGTGCGTAGCTTTGTTGCAATATATTGAAACTTTGTTGATGTTTTTATTGTCATGCGTGTTCTGGTTATTTGTGCATGATTAAACATGAGTCTTTATATGGCGATAAAACAAAGCTTTGTTGCGTTTTTTTTTTTTTTNTTTTTCCTGTATATCCAGTTTAAGTTGCATATATTTTGTTCTTGTATTGATGTTACATATTTAGCAATTTTGCACTTTGACAGTAAGTTTGAGATATAGGCTATATTTTAGCTTTGTGTGCTTTGTATAGTTTACAAAATCAAACAATTGGGACACGTTTTGCCATTGAAATGACTGGGAAAAATAGTCCCAGTCAACCTACTCATTGAAACCATAATTGCATTACAATTAGTTGTTTTAAACACCCCAAATATTTTACTTATAACTTTCTTCATTAACAATTATTCAGTTATTTGAAACAATGTCATTGTAAAACAAAGGAGGTTCAATAGAGTAGCTTCCTAACACAGCTTTTAAAACAAATTGTTCTATGAAAAAAAACCTTTTAAGTTAAGTGCAATAAAAAACAATAGTTTATTGAACTCACCTGAGTTTCTCCAGTGTGCAGTTTGTATTTTCTAATGCGTTCTGGAGTTTCTTCACTCCTGAATCCTGCAGATTATTGTTGTTGATGTCAAGCTCTTTCAGACTGGAGTTTGATCTCAGGACTGTAGCGAGAGCTGAACAGCTTTCCTCTGTTAGACCACAATCACAAAGCCTAAAATGATGAACAGGAGAGGGAGAAATTACAAACACAAAGAACTTGATGCCAACATGATTACTGAAAATTTAGTTTTTGTCACCAGAAGTCTTTAAGATGCTTAAAATCTACAATAATATATGAACACAATACTCACATCAGTGTGTTGAGTTTACAGTGTTTATCCTTCAGTAGAGCAGCGATCTGATTCACTCGTGTGTCTCCTAGTTTACGTCCACTCAGATTCAGCTCACTCAGGTGTAACGGGTTTTTAATGTGAAGATCTTCAGTCAGATATTTACAGGCTTCTTCTGCATCAGGACTTTGTAACAACCTGGAAAAGTAGAAGTACGCTGACATTACCTGCTATATAGTGTTTATGCTCACAATGTTGTGAAAGGGCTTCAGTCATTTCAAAGCGTTTATTATTGTTTTTTGCAATTTAATTCTCATCCACCTAAAATGGTTTTAGGACTGTTGAACATTATTATTTTAAGAACACTCACCTAAGTGTCTTGAGTTGACACTTCTGATCCTGTAATATATCAGTGAGATCCTTCACTCCTGATTGTCCAGGATCATTTCCTGTGAGATCCAGCTCTATCAGGTGTGAAGAAGGGTTTGATCTCAGAGCTGAAGCCAGAGCTTTATAACCTTCTTCTGTGATACTGCAGTCTGAGAGTCTAGAAGAAAATAAAAACACAATTTTAAATTAACATTGCATTTGAGATGAATTCATCACTCTAATATCCATAAATATGACTAAATCACACAACATCTTAACTTATCAGATATGCCACAGTTTTATTCTGCTATTAATGTGCAAGATTAATTATTTAATGGTCATCAGGAATCTGTTATTGTCACATATGGTTGGTTCTAAATTTAGGTTATTATAGTTATAGTAGCCTACACATGTATTATTTCGTTTTCATTAATATTTACTTTGGGATACAGATCATGCTGTAAAGTTACTATAAAGGCTTGCTCACGCCAAGACAAATGTTCCTTTAAAAGAAAGAAAGAAAGAAAGAAAGAAAGAAAGAAAGAAAGAAAGAAAGAAAGAAAGAAAGAAAGAAAGAAAGAAAGAAAGAAAGAAAGAAAGAAGAAGTCTGCACCAAAGCAAAAAATGTAAAAAGTCCAACCCCAAAATAAGTATTAGGGGTGTAACAGTACACAGAAGTCACAGTTTGGTAAGTACTTCAGTTTTGGGCTGACAGTTCAATACGAGTTTAGTAAAACAGAAAAAATGGTCACACTTTAGTTTCGGGTCCAATTCTAACCATTACCTATGAACTATGACTTTGCCTCAATACACCCCTAATTACTGCTTATTAATAGTTAGCAGGGTAATTGTTAAGTTCAGACATATGGGAGGATTAAAGGATGTAGAATATGGTTATGAAGAATAACGTGTTAATATGTGCTTTATCAACAGGGGTGCACATAAGTTTTTCAGTCTGGTTCTCATAAGAGCATCTGGCGATTCTTAATTTCTTAATTAAGTGTACATTCTGTAAGTCATTCGTTCGTAAGGTTGGTCTTGACCACTCTTAGCTGTACCTTATCAATGTTGACAGTCTATATGAATATAATTCTGAAGTTGTAATATACACAATGTTCAATTAGGATAATGGCAAAGATTCACTGCTAAATTCAAATGTGCTTTGGCGCTGAGCCAGAGACAGAGACATTAAGTGATATTGAAGAGACACTTGTCATATTCCATACACACATGTCTGAAGCTGCACTAATAACCATTTCAATTATATAATTTGACAAAGTGTTTTATTTATATCAGATACACATTGTGTATGAAACGATAAAGTTTACTCTGCTTCTCCCAGTTCACCGGCCTCATACTTGTATGTATTTCAGGGAAAATTTCATAAATCCGATAGCTATTGCAATGCAAACTCGCGCGACAAAACACATTCACTTCCACGTACTTTACAATCAGAATATAACATAAAATTCATGATATAGTTAACGAGTTTGTGATTATTTTGAATAAAAAAGGAAAAATTATATAAATGCAATACCTACATATCTGTGTTTTATGGTGCGTCTCCAAGGAATGAATACGTTCTAAAATAATGTTCTAAAATAACGGTCACCTTAAACTCACGCTGGGGATGCAATTTCTACTTTTGAAGTGCTTTTTTTAAAGACTACCGCTTTCTCACATAACGCAGTGAAGCAGCCCTTGGAGAGAGTGAATTATCGATTCTCGAGCCATCGATATCAACTAATTCACCACCACCGCAATGGACAGCACCTGGTAATGTCGCACTTAAGATACCTTAAGCAACCTCCTAAGGGATAGTTCCGGGAACACGCCTGGAAAAGGTATTTCTTCAGTTAAGGCATACCTTTAGAGACCACGTTATCAGGAAATCCAGCCCAGAGCTGATGCATATTTCCAAGCAATGGTGATTCCTGAATGAATCTGTGTTTTGACACCTAGTGGCGATTTTATTTTCATATTTACATTTATTATTTACAGATGGAGGTTCTGTGCAACTTCAGCAGTGCAAAGATAGATTTTTTCAATGATTTATTTTGATTAGTAACAGTTTGATTGGATGTTATTGTTCTAACTGAATTTACTGTTTAACATTTAATTTTTTTTCTATTTTAATTTAATAAATTGACGAAATAAGATGCATACATTTAATAAGTTTAGAAAAAAAATATGCTCTTATAATAGCAATAATGCCCCAGGAAATTAATTTTAAGGGGGAAATATCACCCTGTAATGGGAAAGTTAATGTCTGTTATTGACCAGAAAGTGCACCTAAAAAAAAATGTTAGCGTAGAGTCCTGAAATGCATAAAAAGTTTTCTGTTTTCAGTTGAAATTTTTGTTGTGTAAACAGCCCTTTAGTTCCTCTGTGTATTTAAACTCCCTGTTTGGTTCAGTTCTTTGACTGGTCTTGTCTTGGTTAAGTGGATGTATTTCCCCTGTGATTCTCATCTTTATTCTGTGGATAACTGCATTAAAGACAGGCATGCTATTTACACAGTCACGCATGACAGCCTCTAAGCCTCTAAGCCCCATACCCCATACAACCACTAGTGTGCAAAAACTCCACCTAGGCTGTGAAAAAAAGTATATGCATGTATTCAAAAAGTTCATCCTATTTAACCAATCCTATTCAGATTTTTTAATTTTTTTTATTGAATGGTATTTATCAAAAAAATACCAGAGCTGCTAAATATCAGTCTCCAAACACTGTTCCAGATTCCTCCCCTGCTATTCAATATCACTTAGCAAAAGAGTCAGTGAGCCACCACGGCAGTGTGTTATATATAACAGAAACTGCTATGGGCATGTTAACAAAGTGTGAATCTTACTGGTCAGACAGTTATCTATATATTGAAATGGAAAAAATAACACCTCTCCATAAAAGAGAAAAAAATTCATGTAATTCTGAATGAACGGCAGTTTATGGAGAAATATACTCACTTGAGTATCTTCAGTGTTGATTTCTTCAGTCCCTCACAGATCTGTTTGACTCCTGAGTCCAGCAGACGGCTGTTGTTCAGGTTCAGCTCTTTCAGGATGGTTTTGGAGGAGAGAACAGTAGCTAGAACTGAACAGCTTTTCTCTGTCAGACCACAATTATTCAGCCTAAATGCAAAAACAACATATATAATTCAGCACATATTCAACACACATCAGACCAACAGATCTTCATATGAGTTAGAATGTATAAAATCATGCTCACTCACATGACTTTCTCTACTTTGCTATGAGAGTCCATCAAAAGAGCAGAGAGCTTCTCTCCATCCAGATCTCCTAATTTCACTTCACTCAGATCCAGTTCTGTCTGTAATAATGGACTTTTACCCAGAACTTTAGTGAGATACTCACATGCTTTCTGTGCAGCAGGACTTTTCAAAAACCTACAGCAAGACAACAACAAGTTTAGATTAGATAATCTTGTTATAATTTTATACCTTTTGCTGCTCCCCTCCTGCTTATAGGTATGAGTGGTTAATAATCAAATACAGAAAAAAATACAGACCATTCCCATTAGTATGTTTCCATAGTTAGTGTATGAGTGTGATGTAGGGTTGTGAATCGAAAATTAATTCCAATTCAGGTCAGGAATCAAATAATTGTAAGAAAATTTTAATTCTTATAAATTCCTTTCTGTGGATTTTAATGTGATTTTAAGCCATTCAAGCTGACTGAATAACTTTTGTAACTGAATTTGTAATGCATATCTTATATTTGATTACAGTTTATGTACCTGAATATCTGAATAATATATATATATACCTTATTGGAATCGAAACTAGGAATTGATAAGCAGAATTGGAACGGCAATTTCTAAAATTCAAATGATTCCCAACTCTAGTGTGATGTTCCATTTGGTTTGGTTTTCAGTTGTTCCTAGAGTTTGGAATTTGTTTTTAAATCATTCCTTTTAAGTTTTAGCTTTATAACCATAAACAAATTCTTAATTAAGGCTGCACATATGTTTTTTTTTTTTTTGTATGTGTGTGACAACCAAAAAAAGAACATATGTAAAAAGTTTACTGGATATTATGTGATTTTTTTATGTTTATTGCATTTGTAGAAATAAACTGCTTAATTTATTGACAAAATTAGCAAGTTTTACTGTTTAAGGAAATATAATATCTTTACCGTTTTCATCAGTGCAGCAGAAGTGCAATAAATGATAATGCTGTTAATGTGTGAGTTTATTGCTTATGAAAACAAATGTAAAATCTTGCCAATTTTTATCTGCCTTATTATGTGATTAATAAACAATGGATCAATACAAGACATGAAAATCAACTTATTATTGTTTTGTTGCAGGATGGTTTCAGGTTATTTAAAAGTACAATTTTGTTAAATATTTAAAGGTTT